>ML778710.1:297389-390603 GCA_009831015.1 Picea engelmannii
GAAAACCTCATGGGAAACCCCCCCCCCCCTCAAGGTACAATGTATGTAAGAAGAAGAACCACAATTGCTAGGAAACTATGTCCTTCACTCCAAGACAACTTCGCAGAGAATGGAACTTCTTCTCAGTGAAGGTCTTGGTGAATATGTCTACCATCTGTTCTATTAAAGGAAAGAATTGTAAGTCGATGATCCCCTCATGTACTAAGTTCCAGATGTAGTGGATATTGATGTTCTTCTTCCGTTGCCTCTGAACTGGATCTCTACAGAACTTCAGAGTGCTCTAGTTGTCACACTAGATGACGATTGATCGATGAAACTGAATGCCCAACTCAGTGAGAAAATGTTGTAGCCATATAGCCTGAATGGTTATGTTAACTACCCCTCTGTACTCTGCCTCATTTGAATATAGAGCAATGGCAACTTTATTCTTTCTTGACCAACAAATAGGCCTAGAACCAAGATTGAGTGAGTAACCAAATGTGGACTTGCAATCAGTGCTATCGCCAGCCTAGTCAAAATTAGTAAACTCGATGAGATCTAATGTAGAGTCTGCTGCATAATGAATCCCAAAGGTGATGGTGCCCTGAATGTATCGAAGGATATGATTTGCAACCTTCCAATGTAGCTCATGTGACTCTTGCATGAACCTGGAAACTGCACCAACTTCATATGAGAGGTCTAGTCTGGAGTGTGTGAGATACAACAAGCTCCCCACTAGCCGTCTGTACAGTGTGTTTTCAACCAGTGGAGTCTCCCCACCATCCTCAAGTTTGACTCTTGATAGGAAATGAGTTGGAGCCGACTTGCAGCCTATCCTGTGAAATCTCTCAAGGAGATCTCGTGCATACTTGGATTGAGACAATTTGATGGTTGATGCATCCTGATTGATCTCGAGTCTAAGGAAAAAGTGTAGTGGACCCATGTCTGTCATCAAAAACCTGTCATGTAGAATCCTCTTGACTACAACAATTATTGAAGTCGAGCACCCGGTGATCAACAAATCATCGACATACATAATTAAAATTAGAAGTGAATCAATCGTCCTAAACATGTAGACATTTGGGTCAGATTTACAATGTACAAAGTTCTGTGACAACAGGTAGCAATCCATCTTGGCATACCATGCCCTCGAAGCCTGCTTGAGGCCATTAAGTGACTTCTTTAGTCGACAGACCAAAGATGAGTCCTGCATAAATCCCAGGGGCTAATCCATGTAGATATCCTCAGAGAGATCACCATGAAGAAATGCATTCTTCACGTCCATCTGATGGAATTCCCATCCCTTGGTTTCTGCAATGGCAAGTGCCAATCGTATGGAATCCATATTCACTACTGGAGAGAAGGTCTCATCATAGTCAATACCATGATCCTGCTGAAAGCCTTTGGTGACAAGCCTGGCTTTGTATCTGTTGATCTGTCCATCCACTGCACTCTTGGTCCCGTAGACCCATCTGCATCTGACAAGTTTCCTCCCAAAAGGAAGGGGAACCAGATCCCAAGTCTGGTTCTCGAGGAGGGAGTTGTACTCCTCCTGCATGGCGGATTCCCAAAAGGGATTTCCAGCAGCCTCGCCATAAGACAATGGATATGAAGATTGAACCAAGAAAAGATGTTTGGAAGGAAATGGTTTAGTGGCAGTGAGTGAAATAGGTGGCTCCTCGAAATCAGATTGAGTCCTCCTAGTATCGGTTGGATCACCAACGAGATCCCCTACATCCTGAAGAGCAGTCTGTGCCCACTTGGGCCTCTACTCTGGCTCTGCAACTGCATCTGGATGCTCTGACTTTGCATATGACTATACCATCTCTGAATTTGAATCATCTGATTCCTCTAAATCAGAAATCTCTTATGAAGAAGAGGCGACATGTACATGCTCATCATCTCAGATAGGAGGAAGAGTGAAGGTGTCTGCATGCGGCTTCTGAGGTACATGCGAGACACTTACCTCGAATTGGAAACTATGCTCAATGATGAGCCGGTCCGAGGAAATATAAATAAGCCGATATCCCTTCACACCATCGGGGTATCCAACAAAAATGCACTCAGTGCTCTAGGGATCAAGTGCCTTCCTTTTTTTAGAGGGAATTTGGGCCCATGCACGTGAACCAAAAATGTGAAAGTGGGTCACTTCCGGTTTGAGGGTGCTCCAAGCCTCGTAGGGGTCTTATCCTTGATAGATCTATGGGGATATCTATTTTAGATGTATGTTGCACAATTAAGTGCTTTGGTCCATAGTCTCTATGGTAGTGACTTTGCATGCAACATGCAAGATTCCATCTCCTTTAGAGATCTGTTTTTCTGCTCGACAACTTTGTTTTGCTGCAGAGTATAGGGAACTGTGTGCTGCAACTGAATCCTTTCCTCATGGAAAAGATCATGGATCTCATGATTTACATACTATCCTTTGTTATCAGTTTGGAGGACCTTGATCTTCTTTTCGGACTATGTCTCAACAAGAGCTTTGAAATCTTTGAGGTGTTGAAAGACCTCAGATTTTTGCCTGAGAAAGTAGATCCATGTAAAACATGAGAAATCATCAACAAATAGGAGAAAAAACCTCGCTTTTATGATCAATGGATGAGGAAAAGGACCCATAAGGTAACTGTGGATCAGATCTAAAGGTGCAGAGGCTCTCTGAGACTTTCCCTTGTCGAATTTCTCTTGAGGGTGTTTCCCGAGAATACATCCCTCACACACTCCCTTGGAGAAATGGATGTCTGGTAGACCATCAACCAGTCTATGCTTCCTAAGTTGTTGCATGTATTTTAAATTCAAATGTCCAATTTAACCTTTCATGCCATATCCTACTAATTTCATCAGCATGAGTAAGCAATAAAGCAGAATCAAGTTGAATGAATTCAAAAAAACTATACAATCTAGACTGATGATTTACCTCACTGGTAGCAACCCTGGAGTTGGTTTGCATGTTGTATATTTCCACGGGATTTGGTGTGAATATGAATTTCTTTTCGGTGCCGAAATTCATCATCTGATACATGGAGAGAAGGTTGACAGAAAGTTTGGGAACATGCAACACATTCTCGAAGATTCTTTTGGTGAGTTCAATCCTTCCTTTGTCGGTGACTTCGACATAAGAGTTTTCCCCCATTAGAATAGGAGGACCTTTGCATTCATCCAAAGAAGAATATACTTCTCTTGAGGCAGCCATGTGATGTGATGCTCCTGAATCTACGATCCAAGCATCGGGAGAGGAGTTGATGGATATCAAGGCATGGCTAGAATTCCCTTTCTTGGAATTCAGATCTTCTGGCTTCTTCTTCTTGGAACCCTCGGGGATGTGATCTCCAAGGTTGTTTTGTTGAAATATTTGAGACATTAGATCTATTTGTTTTTTCATGCATGATGTTACACATCAAAATTACTCATTACGATGATGGCCTAGTGTCATCATTACCAATGTCGCAAGTGTTGCATTTTGGCCACAAGTGTAGCAAAATCATACTGTCATCGTGCCTATGTCATGTCTCGGACGACATTATCAAGAAAACTTAAAAGACACCTCAAAAGACTGGGTTTGAAGAGGATAAATCATTTGACAAAGAGTACAAGTCTTTTGCCATGAAAAAACCACTCAAAAATCAATTTTGGAAGGAAGCACTCCCCTATACACTGCCAGGGAGTGCCAGTGATCTGTACCCTCTTTTAGGGGAGAATTGCAACACTATGTGCCCCATTCTGAGGGAGCGCTGGCCTTTTTTGAGAAAAATTTGGATTGTTGAGAAAAATCAGGGAAGAATCCCCTCATATCTGGAGTTGGTTGGATTCGGATTTGAGGTCAAGGCTTGATCTTAAGGAAGATCCACAACTGAAGGAGAAGAATCCTCAACCTATCCCAAGAATATCTTAAGTGGTTAGGCTTCTCCAAGCCTATATAAGGAGGCCTCTTCATGGTGAAAAGGGGAGACATTGAAGGCATCAAACTTATGATCTCATAAGGGAGATTTATCATTGAAGCATCATCATTTTGTGTGGATTATTTGAGCAAAGGGTTGGACAAGGAGAGCTTGGTGAAGCTGTTGCATCTACATCATGGTTGTAAGCAATTTTCTTTGTTTTAATTAATATACATATGTGCTTGGCCTATTTCTTTCAAGGTTGTGTTTATTCTACATGAACTTGTCTCTATTAGATAGATCTGGTTTCAAGCTAATCTTAGTAGAATATAAGCTTTTTTTGTCTTTGTTTTGTTTGCAGGACTTATCGAGGAGCTTGGGGATCAAAGCTCAACTTGGACTGTGTGAGGACGAACATCATTAAAAAGGTACTCTTTTCTTCCTCTTCTCTATACATTAGTTTAGCTAGATTTAAAAGGATGTCAGTGACCAACATTAGCACCCTTTCTGTCTTGGTCTTAGGAGTCTAGAGCCAAAGAAGGAATCCACTTGTCCGCAAGGGGATTCTCCTGTAATAGAAATTTGTGACTCTACTAGGGAGATTGAATCTTTCAGTTTTGGTTTCCTTCCTAGATCTTGTTTTATCCTTTGCTCATTTTTGACCTTATTCATACTATGTCTTTGATTCTTAGATGTGTTGATTGGCTCTTTACTTCATCCTATACACTTTGAATTTTTGAGTTTCCTTGAGTTTTTGGATTTCTGGGCATTTTATTGAATTTTGAGAGGCTAGCACTCCCCTGCCTCTGCTACCAGAGCGTTGGCGCCCCCTGCCAGGCTTCCATAGAGCGTTGCAACACTCTGGTGCCCTTGACACCAGAGCGTTGCTCTTTTTATGTATAAAATCTTGTAGGGATTTAGACCTTGAGTCCTTTTCTTGTTATTTTCATCTGCTCAGAGTTATTATCACCTAAGTGTATCCTTGTTTGGGTCTCCAACACCTCGATTCCTGAGAATTGATTACCTTTTGTTTGGATTTTTTGACTTTTTTTCCTTACTTTGAGTCACTCTTTTCCTTCGAATACTTGAAATCAAATTATTGTTTTCTTCTCATTTATCTGACTGAATGAAAGCTATGGTAAGGAAAATCATAGATCTATGAACCATTCCATTTGATCTTTGAGGTTAGTTTTCCAATATTTTTCTTTTGTTTGAGATTTTTGGTTCTTTTTTGCAAATTTGGTTTTCCTTTTTGTTTCTTACTTAATCACAACGAGAGTGTGTTTTTGTTTGTGTGAAGTTTGCTTCTGATTGTCTAAATCTCATTGATCTTAAATTCTGATTGACATGGGAAGATTTACATCAGATTAATTATCATTCACACATAAACGAAAGGATATATTTTTTCTGATTGGTTTTTGGATCTTAGAACAATTCTATGAAATTTTTAGCATTATTTTGGATTTGGTTGAGAAACCATTGCATGAGAATACTGCATCTTAGTGTTTGATAGTGAAAAGAACATTTTTCTCCTTCCCTCAAATAGACATTCATTGAAAGAAAAGATCATTTATAATATCTTATGCATTTTTTGGGAATTGAGTCATTATACCATCAAGTTTCACTTTCATACACCCCTGAGTAAAGAACAACTGCAAAATTAACGCTAATTAAAATTGATCTAGAACATTTTGTTTTTAGAATCTTCCACCAACATTAGACTAGGATTAGCTCTTTGGATTAGGCTGTGAGTACAACTCTCCAAAGCATTCAAAACAAACACTAGAATCTTGCGATAGGGAGAGAAAATCCAATTTTCATATAGTCTTTCTGAGATCCCCCTCTCACACAGGAGTTACGCACAAGGTCACGTTCGAGAGAGTTACGAAGATTATCCCTTCGTGGTTCAACAGTTCATAGTAGTCAGATCGTATATTGGGGGTTCTTCTTGAGGTTCAATTGTTTTCATTTGGTCTTGGTGC
Organism: Picea engelmannii; assembly: GCA_009831015.1. Taxonomy (NCBI): domain Eukaryota; kingdom Viridiplantae; phylum Streptophyta; class Pinopsida; order Pinales; family Pinaceae; genus Picea; species Picea engelmannii. Next base: position 303,226 of record ML778710.1, read on the forward strand.
TTCATGAATTCCAAATCTGTTCGGGGTCCTCTGGATTTCTACCGGTCCACTTGTCCTCAGTTCTCTCGAAGGATTTCGGACTTGTTATACTTCCCATACGTTCGGACTGGACTGTTGACTATACCCGCCCAGGGGATTACTGTGAGTTGGTGTCCTTAGTAGCCATAATATTTAGGTTCTTACACAAGGTGACGGTGAAGGGAAGTCTCAATGTACCTGGAACAAACATTGGTCAAACTCACTCGGGCTCCTTGGAGGGTAAATCCACAATTATTGCGTGGAAGCTTGCACCAAGGCGTAAGTCCGTTAAGCAGGTTGCCATCGTAACTTTTCCACCCTCTCATATCCTAGCCCCTTCTTGACTTGATCACGCGACATTGGATTTCATCACCAACTATTACAATCATCGAGAGAAGGTTTTGTTTGCTTGGTTTGATTCCTAGATTTTTAGTGTATGATGTTTCTTTTTGTTAGTCGGCCATAGATTTATTTTTCCGTTCGTTACTTAGCTCAAGCAACATCGACCTTCGTCGTTCATGTAGGATGCAAAGGTTACCCCTGGAAGATGCTGAGGGTTATCTACCTTTTCTTCCCAACTCTTCAGAAGACCCTCCTGAGGCTCATAACTAACTAGGCTCTGAGGTTGGAAGCACGCACTCTTTGGAACATTTACGATTTGTTTCTGATTCTTTGGAATCTTTTCAAATCAAACCAACTTTGAGTATTAGGCAAGAACCACATCTGTTGTGGGTGAAATCGTCTGGAGAGGTTGTTGTTATTGAGGATACTAAGGTACCCACCATACCTCACGCAAGATCTGGAGTAGAGGATCCCTTTTTCAAAAGTGAATCATTTAGGACCCCCACTCATACTATTGGAACCTCTGGTTTTGGTTTTGTCCCTTTGAAAGTACGTGATCTATATGGTAACCTAGGAGCGAGTCCCGATCAACCTATGGAATCATAAGTGCCTGAGACGTATGTTAGTTATACAGTACCTTTAAATCAGTTTACTGGTACGACCAATAATTTCATCACCGTTGCAGACCAATTGTTGATTAGTTCTCACTCGGAACCTAGTATCTAGATGGCCCATTCCACTATGGTCCCGCATGTTGCTACAATCCCCACCGGAAATGTGACACCATCCCAGGCTCTGATTGGAACACCACTTAGACCAAATCCATCTGTTCCACTTGGGTATAGAGCTTTGCATCCTTCCATTACCAACACTACCCAGGTTACACCCGGAGGTTCTATCCCTACACCTTTGTTTGGAGGAATTAGTCTTGGTGGCTCCAATCTGGTTGGAGTCTTTGGTCATTCATTTTCTGGTTTCCAGATCCCCATGGGCACTCAACCTCACGTTGTGGGGAAACCTCCATTTGGGAGTCAAACTCAAATGGGGACACAATCTCAACTTGGGGGGAAATCCTAGACTAGAGTCCCTAACCCATTGTATGGACAAAATGTGACACCAAATCCTTGGCACATTCCTTTTCTGAGAAATCCACTATTCCCTGGGGGGAAACATCCTCAAGGACAACACCAAACTTATCCTCCTTATGGAAAAAATGTTTATCCCCCTCATGGGAAAACCCAACAACCAACTTATAATCCTCAAAACCCATCAAGTTATCCTCCATATCCACATGTTTCTCAACCATCATCGAATCTTGTTTATTCTGGTCAACAACAACCGTATGTAGGAGGACCTACTAGATATAATTATCCACCCAACCCAGTTTACGGTCCTACTGGGGTCCCTATGCCACACCAGTATCATCTTCACATTAACTGACAACTGCCATTTCTCGCGACTCTGGATCTCCCAGACTTGTCTTGGTTAACCAATGATCCTATATTGCATTATCCTTTTTGGCCAGTCATCCCTGCTAAATTACCTTCCTATATTCCAAAATTTGACGGTAAAGTTGGAGAAGACCCGAACAATCATGTGATGAATTTCCATTTATGGTGTTCATTGAACTCCTTAATGGATGATTCTATCCATTTACGTCTTTTTCACCGAACAGTTACGGGCTCAACAACTAAGTGGTATATCGAACTTCCACGTGGTTCTTTCCAAGATTTTAACTCCCTTGCCATGTCCTTTCTCACACACTTTCAACTACCCATTCGATACGAGACGGGTAATGAACTCTTGACCTCCCTTCGTCAAACTAACTCCATGCATATCTCCAATCATATTCATGAGTGGCGACAACAGAGAAGGTTGATCAAAGCAATCATTCCTGACCAGTTCTTGGCGGAATGGTTTACTAAATCACTGTTACCCCCGATTGCTCGTGATGTCGCCATGGGTGGTGTAGTCACAGAGGAAGAGGCCATTGCTCAGGCTCAATACTTAGATTTTGTTTATTCACAATCTAGTACTTTGTATGAGTTGATCCCAAATGCTACCCGTGCAAATACCGATCCATCTATACCGTCATCCACGTCACATGCGGATGGAGTTATTAGCTCCGTCAAAACCCAATCTCCTTCCCAGTAGAATGGAACGACAAATCGATCTACTCTGGCATCTACTCCCATTTTGACCACACTCTCCTCTACCTCCCCCCAAACTCAAATCTATGAGGTGAATGCAGTTCAATATGCCCCTTCACAACAATCCGGAGGTAAGAAGAAGACAAAAAATAAACCAAAGAACAATAATAACAATGAACAACCCAAAACTCAAACTCCTGCACCTGCTACCGAAAAGAAACCATAGTGGAAGCCGAAATTCCCATGTCTTATTTGTGGTGATGATCACTACACTCGAGACTGTCCACATCCTGATGAAGTGGCCAAAATTTTTAAGGGGAATTCCCAACCTGCCATGCTCACTCAGCCTTTTCCTCAGCAACAATCTATGGTTGCTCAAACCCCCTCTCCAGGGGGCAGTACCAACCACCCTTCTCATGATGAAGCCTCAACAAATGCCCATATTTATCTATTTAACGGGATTGATTTAACCACCCTCTCTATGACCTACGACACACCAGTTAAACTTGACAAAGGAAGGGTCACTAATGGTACTTTACCGGATCCATCACCATCCTATGTTAGTTCTATGTCTGGATCACTTCGGATCGAGAAACCTACGTTCGATTCTATATTATGCCCTCCTAAGAGGACTATTCGTAAATCTACCTTTAATCCTAGTTCATGTGCCACCCAGAACTACAACATTGTTGAAGATTTGGCTCAAGCACTGTGTGCTATGTCTGCATTAGAAGTTCTACAAAATTGCCCCAGTCAACGTAGAACGCTCTTGGCTACTATTGGCACTTTTGATCCTGAGTCGTCCAACAATATCATGTTTAACCTGGACAATTTTATGTCTCAACTCTCTCACCAACTTGCTTTCCAAATTGATGTTGTTGTTCACAATAAAAAAATTCACCGAACTATCTTGGATGAGGGAGCCTCTACTTGTGTCATGTCTTTAGCATGTTGGAAAGGTTTAAAATCACCCGCACTTAACAAATTTGCAATGATTTTGCACGCATTCGATGGGCAAGGTTTTCATCCCCACGGTCTTTTGCAGTCCCTGTCCATCCAGTTGGGTGGAAAAACCATCACCATTGACGTTGAGGTGGTCGATGCTCCCCTCGATTACAACTTGTTACTTGGAAGAAGTTGGTTTTATGCTATGAATTCCTTTGCTTCGTCGGTATTTCGATGTGTACAATTTCCTCATCAAGGAAAAATTGTGACTATCGATTAGTTAGATTTCTGTACACCCGACGCTCGCGCCCTCGCTACAAAAAATGTTCCTTTCTTGGGAGATCACAAGATTACGCATGAAAGTGTTGGTGTAGGATTGTTAAAACATTCCACCCTTATGGGTACCTTCCCTGCACCACTTCCTCCTACCACACATCATATTTCCACAGTCAATATGATTTCGACTACGACTTATCAGTCTTTGGAATCATCTCATCCCTAGATTGTACCTAGTCCTCTAGAGTTTGATGTGATAGGTGACAGCATGCCACTTAGTCCAGCTGAGGCTTCATACGTTGCTATTCAATCAACCTCTCCCTCTTCAGATGACCAACATCTCTTGGCACCCGACACCTACTCGATGCCATCTTGGTTAAATTCCTTGACATCTTCTTTTGACTACATTTCTCAAATCTTTCCATCCAACGAATCTATAATGGAAATGCTTAGCATTGATGACGTACCTTAGGACGATAACCATCATCGATCATCTTTTCTTCCACCTATTGAAGAAATACAGGAAGATATCCACTTTATCTCCCCCCCCCAATGTTGTCGACTTTCCACAATCACCCATACTTACACAAGATACTATTTCTGAGGGGTTTTTGGCAACATTACCTCTACGGTTGTTATTGGAATTTCGATCAAGGAAGGTGTCGTGGAAAATATTAATATCGGTGTTAGTTGTTTGCCTGAGGAAGTGGTTTCTTATATCGCTTTATTTAAAGAATTCTGCGATGGCTTCGCTTGGAGCTACGAGGAAATGCTAGGGATCGATCCTTAGATCGTTGTGCACAATATTAAAACCTACCTAGGTGTAAAATATGTTTGACGGAAGCTTCACCCGGTCCATCCTAAGAAGACCACGACTATTAAGGCAGAAGTTGAGAAATTATTGAAATATGGCTTCATCTATCCTATCCCTTTGACAGAATGGGTTTCGAATATTGTTTTGGTCACTAAGAAGCAAGGGACCATTCGTGTCTGTGTTGATTATAGGGATCTCAATAAGGCTTATCCGAAAGACAACTACGCTACGCCCTTCATCGACTAGATCATTGATAATTGTGCAGGTAGTGTGATTTTCTCTTTCATGGATGGTTTCTCAGGGTACATCCATATTAACATTTTACTTGCTAATCATCATAAGACAACCTTCATCTGCCCGTGGGGAACTTTCGCCTATCAAAAACTACCATTTGGCCTAAAACATGGTGGTGCCATATTCCAGCGGGCCATGTCATATGCTTTCCATGATATCAAACATATTGCAGAATCTTACCTCGATGATTTACATGCCCATTCATCACCTCAGTCAGACCATTTTGGTCATCTATGGGATATTTTTCTTCGATGTTGGTTCTACCGCATTCGTTTGAACCCACATAAGTGTATCTTTGTTGTCGAATCAAGTTGAATCCCGGGCTTCGTTGTTTCCAAGGACATGATTCAGGTGGATCCCTTAAAAATTAAAGCTATCCTTTCTTTACCTCCACCTAATAATTTGACACAACTCCAAAGTTTGCAGGGGAAATAAAACTTTCTTCGTTGTTTCATTTGTAACTATGCTGAGATTACCAAAGGATTTATGCGCTTGTTGAAGAAAGACACCCTTTTCATCTGGGATGAAACTGCTCAACGATATTTTTCTTCTCTTAAGCATGCATTGACCAACGCACCTCTGTTGCATCCTCCGAATTACACAAAAGAATATATCCTTTACTTAGCAGCCTCTACTTCCACTATTGCTATGGTGTTAGTTCAAGAGGACCCTCACGGTGAGGAACACATGATATATTATTTGAGCAAAAGTCTATCTGGTCCCGAGCTCTGATATTCACATGTCTTGGGGGGGAAATATTCTAAATGGATCGCCATCCTTCAGGAATTCGATCTCGAATTTGTTAAGTCCAAAGCTAAAAAATCCTTGGTGTTTGCGGAGCTTATCTGTGACCTTCCCTATGCTGATGACAACACTGAGCCAAAATATTATCTCACTGATGAGACTCTGTTTCTCATCAGCACATCTGATCCTTAGTATGGATATATCTTTCTTTATCTCTAGACCCAACGTTTTCAGCCCGATATCTCTCATGAAGAGCACCGTCATATTCACCATCATTCTCACCGCTACCTTTTCATCGGTGACACTTTGTATCGTCATGGTATTAATACTATCCTATGACGATGTTTGAATCATGAAGAGGCTGAACAGGTTCTTAATGACTGCCACCTTGGAGTCTGTGGTAGTCATCTTTTTGGGATGGCTACAACTCAGAAAATCTTACGTCCCGACTACTTTTGGCCCTCTATTTTCAAAGATTGTATTGAGGCAGTCAAAAAATTCCCACCCTGCAAAGTTTTTCACAAAAAGGCACACACCCACCTCGCTCCACTGCATCCCATTATTTCCATCGGCCCCTTTGCCAATGGGGCATTGATTTCATGCAGTGTAAGCCTACCTCAGTTGGGGGGCATGGTTACATCATTGTCGCCGTCGATTACTTCACAAAATGGGATGAGGCTATGCCTACCTTTTTGAATGATGGCCATACTGCAACTCTTTTCTTCTCCAACCACATCATCACTCGCTTTGGTGTTCCACAAGCCATTTTCACTGATCATGGTTCACACTTTCAAAACTAGATGATGAGTGAGTTGCATGCCAAGTTGGGTTTTCTCCATGAGAACTCATCCCCGTACTATCCTCAAAAAAATGGACAAGTTGAAGCCATCAACAAGGTCCTTAAAACCATGATTCAACCTATGGTAGGGGCAAACAAGACATCTTGGCATCTACGACTTTTCTCTACTCTCTGAGCTTACCATACTTCAATGAAAACTGCTACTGGATTCACTCCTTTCCAGTTAGTATATGGCATAGAAGTTATTTTACCAATCGAGTGTGAAATTCCCTTGTTGAAACTCAAAGTAGAACTCCTGCCTCATACTTCTGCCAAAGAAGAACGCTTCTTACACCTAACCAGGTTGGATGAAACACGTCGTGATGCCGCTCTTGTTAACGAGACGTATCAAAAGAGAATCAAGAATCAATACGATAAATCCATCCACCCTCGTACTTTTGCAGAAGGAGACCTAGTCCTCGTTTATGACCAGGCTCATGATAAGTTAGGGACAGGTAAGTTGGAACCTCTATGGCATGGTCCTTACATCGTGAAACCTGTTTTACATAGAGGCACCTACGAGCTAGTTGACTATGACGAAATATCCCTGGGTGAGCCCTGAAACGAGATTTACCTTAAGAAGTACTATGCATAGAACATCTAGCATGCGTGCTTTGTACACTATTGTATTTTAGTTTGGTGTGTCTTTTTCTTTTGTGTGCTTGAGTTTTTGCCTTATCCGCTTATACCGTGTCTTGTGTTTCCATGTGAAGATGACATCTTCCTTTCCTATCTTTATCGGGTTTGCAGATGGTGCTAGTCGACACACCCAGAACATTGCTTCTGCAGCTTAGGTCGTTTACCACTCTGATAAGTTGGTGATTTTAGGAGGTATTTTCTTAGGATCAACAACTAACAACATGGAAGAATATCATGTTGTCATCGAAATTTTAACCGAAGCCTCCTCCCTAGGTGTTTCTCATATGATCGTTAACTTAGACTCTCAACTCGTGGTCTATCAACTTAATTGAATCTACGTTATTCGCAATCCTATCCTACTATGTCTCCACTTACGAGTTCGTAGTCTTGAACAAATGTTTGATTTTATCAAATACAAACACATACCAAGAGAACTCAATGCCATTTCAGATTCGTTAGCCAATTACATCATGGATCGGTATCTCACACATAGATAAGGTTTCATAAAGGAAATAAATCATAAATCACATGTAAATTAAAACACATCACATTAAAAACATCATTTAGGCACCATAAAAATTCAGATATGTATATATATACGGCGTGATAGAAAATGTTTGATTACATAAAAAAAGTACATAGAAGGGAAAAATGTTGGGTCCTCGTGCCCATAACATCATCATTAAGACTATACAAAAATATCAGTGCGGTCCTAGTCCTCCCGTATCACATTGTGCTCTAAGTAGCACACCATTGCATGGGCTACTCTTCTCAGTAAAGAGTTAATACTCTCAGGGACTCCCACTGTGTATCTCTGCAAATGCAAGGGTACATCCTCCCTCTTGAGAGGATGGATACTCATCGTGAGACCACAGAGGTTTGTCTCCACCTCTCAGAGACCCCCTGCCGCTACCTCATGATCTATTTCTATCTGAGCATCCCCGCGGCACCCCAATGCTGGTATCTCTACCGGACGTGTTTCTCCCCTATTTGCATGATGAAACAATACATCCATTAGAAACTCTTCTATGTACCCAAAAAAATAATATAAGTTTTAAAATAAAAAAACACTTGACAAGATCATTTTTGGTTTCTTACCTGACACGTCTCAGTCCACCCCATCTGAAAGGACCAGGTCCATGCTCCCTCAGAAATCCATTCTGACGTATGGGAAGTCTCCTATCACGATCAATTAGGGTCCCAACCAAGCGAAGAAATCATCAGCGAACTTGAACTCTGACTCTGAGCCTAGTCTCGAAGACATGCTAGTCCATCGCTCCATACGTGGTTCTCCCACTGGTCGTACTGCTAATGCAATATTAGGTTGCATATGAGGAATGCGTTCTAAGAATAACAAAACCAAGAATGAACCGTATCCGAATTGCTTATGCTTCCCTGCTCTGCATCTTGTAATCTGCTCATTCACATTCTCAAGGAACCCTGCACTCCAGTTAAACAATGTTGGCTCTAGACACTGTAAACCATAGGCCACCTGTGATCTTGAAACTAAGTGTGAGATGGTACTTCCTTCTATACTTGTAATGGAAAATAGAATGGACCAAAGAGGTAAATCCCTGATGTTTTTGATTGCGATTCTACCTCCCACTAATCTAAATCCTAGGACACAATGGTTTTCCAAGTACTCATCTATAGGCACGGGAAGTGCTCTCTATTCGGATAAAATAATGGGGTCCCCTCTCTTTGAGAGGTCAGTCAGGAAGTACACATCTTCCAACTCAATGGTAAGAAGTTGTGTTCCATTTTGGAACCCTTGTTCTGCAACGTTCCACAACCCGATCATATACTCGAGAAGAAGAATCTCTTTCTTCATCTTTTACATTTTGAAGAACTTGAGGAGACCACAATTCCTCAAGGCGACCCTTGATCAAGGAATTTTCAAGGCAGCCACATCATCGAGCTCGTGCTCTCTTTCTTTCCACTCGATCATGACTTTTTCCAAGTTTACCTACAATCATCAACAACCAAAAGTCATTAGTCACGTTTTTTCAACAATTATTGGGCACTAAAAACTTTAAAAAACATTTTTTCTCTTTTTATGAGGCCAACGCCAAGGTGCCAACACTCCCTTAATATGGCCACCAGGGCATTGTGGAAAAATATAACACCACCCTTTTCACATTAGAGGAGCGTTGGCGTTTTTGGGCAATTTTTTCCTTGTGCATTTCGGCCAGCACCCTTATCACTCTTGCATTAGAGCGTTGGCGCTCCCTTATCATCTTACAGGGTCATTTACAAAATCGGGCAGCACTCCCCCTCTAATTCTAGAGGAGCGCTGAGCCCTTTTGGGCGCTTAAGACAACCCAGGGCATCATTTTTAAAGCCCAGTCATTGCCTTAAAACAAAATTTAAACCATACAGATTGAAGAGAGGAAGAAAAGCACCAACCTGATCCAAACATCGACAGAAATAACTGACCATATCTCTGGCACCGAACAAAGCAAGATTCACCCTCCAAAGCTCAAATTCTCCACTGCTACAAATATTTGCACAAATGAAATGGTAATAGACATTTTTACCCCATTTTACTATTATAAATTTCATTTTTTCCTAAGACATAGTTTTTTTGGGGTTATGAAAAATATTTTGGAGGCCTTATTATTACGCTAGCATGTAGTTTTGACATTATTGACAGGTTTTAGAGCAGTTTTGTTCGGTTTTCATCTTGTCACATTAACGAGCATAGTCTTAGTTCGTTCTCACGCTCGGAAAAACATAAGAACGCACTGAGTAAACTTTTATCTCTTTTTCAGAATCGTATGGATACACGAAAAAGGAACCCCCTGGAGTCGTCTTTAAGCTCTTTTCAGAGTCTCTAAATGCGAAAAGATTGCCGAGTGATCTTGCTTCCTTTTCCACTCGTTAAAAGGTTTGAAAGGATGTCTTTCGAGTGATAATTTATCTCTTTTTCGGCCTCACGAGACTAACATTACGAAAAAGGACAACACCGGAGTTGTCTTTAAGTCATTTTCAGACTCTCTAAATATGAAAAACCACCGAGTTTACCTTCTATGGACTTGTTAAACAATCATACATTGAAGGGCCCATACGGGACCAAACCCTTACTTCTTCCAGTTCATTAAATAAAGGAAGAGGGACATACCGAAGGTGAGTTATATCGAGCATGTGTTACCCTCCTCGAGTTCATTAAATCAAAAAGAGGTACTCGTCTATCTAGATGGGGGAAAAATTGAAAGAAGCAAGCCAAGCAGTTTTTGAGAACATTACAAGTAACTCTTACAATCACCCTTTAACATGACACTTTGTCTTTGAACACATTTTAAATCCGTTGAACCTCTACATTGAACCAATCCTTTGAGTTTTTTTACTCCTTTGGGTCACCCGATGAAAGTCACCGTATCCATTGCATCATTGTGTTTTGGTCCATGTCATGTTTCTGCTATAGTGCCTCAATGTTCAAGGGAAATATCTGCCTCGAGAATCAACCATCACAAATTTCTTGTTTCAATACCTGTGTCAATCCATGTTCTTTTGATCCACCAATTACATCTCTGTGTCAGTTTCGTGTTGTTGAGGGGGGATACATCAAGGCCCTCCTTTGACGAGTCTGTTCCTATCAACTTCAGCACATTATACGGGAACTAGAATTAGAAACCAATTAGTACCTTGGGACCTGCATGCCTCAATGGAAGGCTTCCTCGCATCCAACAATGGGTTTACATCATTGACCTCTGATCGGATGATTCCATAGATGTTCGACTTTAGCTCATCCATTCACATTCGTTGGAATTTACTAGAGTACCTTGGGAATCATTGACATCAATGGTGATTTCCCTTGTGCTTGTTAACGATTTATCTCATTGACCGTTAATCAAGTGGTTTTTGCCATGTTCGACATCATGACATCTATTCACATGGTTAGATTTGTACTACATCAGGATCGGTAAGAAGACCCTGGGTTGAGTCATCACTCTTATATGTACTTTGCCCAAGTTGCGATGGAGTTTATTTTGAACATTGACACATATACTGTCACATAGATCCACTTTGTATTGGTCATGGCTATGTCTTGTTGTTTCATAGATCCACTGTGTATTCTTCGTGGCTATGATCAGTTCAGGTCATAGGAGTATAGATCCACATTGTATCTTTAGTGGCTATACCTTTTTGTCAATATAATTATGGATCCGTAGTGTATTTTATGGTGGCCATATCTTGAAAGTCTTTATCACTCAAGCATAGGTATGCCTGCTTTGGGTTTGAAACATGCCATAATATTTGTTTGATGGTTGTGTGCAGTTTCTTCCAGGTTCTCTGAGTCCATACCCTTGCTCGAAAAGTCTACAAATTACTTCAGTCATCAGTTCCCGTCTTCTAACTTCGCACTTTGGGGGGCAATCTATTACGCATCAAAATTACTCATTACGATGATGGCCTAGTGTCATCATTACCAATGTCGTAAGTGTCGCATTTTGGCTGCAAGTGTCGCAAAATCATACTGTCATCGTGCCTATGTCGTGTCTCGGATGACATTATCAAGAACACTTAAAAGACTGGTTTTGAAGAGGAGAAATCATTTGACAAAGAGTACAAGTCTTTTTCCATGGAAAAAAACACTCAAAAATCAATTTTGGAAGGAAGTGCTCCCCTATACACTGTCAGGGAGTGCCAACTATCTGTACCCTCTTTTGGGGGAGTGTTGCAACGCTCTGTTCCCCATTCTGAGGGAGCGCTGACCTTTTTTGAGCAAATTTTTTACGGTTGAGGAAAATCAGGGAAGAATCCCCTCATATCTAGAGTTGGTTGGATTTGGATCTGCGGTCAAGGCTCAATCTTAGGGAAGATCCACAACTAAAGGAGAAGAATCCTCAACCTATTCCAAGAATATGTTAAGTAGTTAGGCCTCTCCAAGCCTATATAAGGAGGCCTCTTCATGGTAAAAAGGGGAGACATTGAAGGCATCAAACTTATGATTTCATAAGGGAGATTTATCATTGAAGCATCATCATTTTGTGTGGATTATTTGAGAAAAGGGTTGGACAAGGAGAGCTTGGCGAAGATGTTGCATCTACATCATGGTTGTAAGAACTTTGATTTGTTTTCATTAATATACATATGTACTTGGCCTGTTTATTTCAAGGTTGTGTGTATTCTACATGAACTTGTCTCTATTAGATAGATATGGTTTCAATCTAATCTTAGTAGAATAGGAAGCTTGTTCTGTCTTTGTTTTGTTTGCAAGACTTATCGAGGAGCTTGGGGATCAAATCTCAATTCAGACTATGCGAGGACGAACATCATTAAAAAGGTACTCTTTTCTTCCTCTTCTCTATACATTAGTTTAGCTAGATTTAAAAGGATGTCAGTGACCAACGTTAGCACCCTTTCTGTCTTGGTCTTAGGAGTCTAGAGCCCAAGAGGGAATCCACTTGTCTGCAGGGGGATTCTCCTGTAACACATGTGTATTTTGAATGGAATCCTTTGTGACAGTACGTGCATTTCTCCCATTTTCTTCCATTTTCCCCTTTGGATCCGGAGGCATCGTTGAAGGGTTTTGTGTACCCTTCCTTCTTCGGATGTGCATGATCTTTTCGTTTATATTTATATCCAGATTTCTGATATTTGTGGCTGCCATCATGCAGAGTGAGTGCATGTGCCCTTGGGCCTTTGATTGTGCCCATGTTGATGAGCTTGGTTTTCTCTTGTGTCAGGGATTCGATAAAGTCCTCAAGAGAAGGCATCTTCCAGGTGGCTCTAGAGGTGAATCTGATAGTATGGAATGTGGATATGAATACAAAGAATTTAGGACCAAGCTTGGAGAGAATGGTGAGAACCATTTGTTTCTCCTCCTTCGATTTATCAACCTCGCAAGCTTTGAGTTGCGACAGTAAATCCTTGAATTTTGTAAAGAAATTTTGGATATTCTCGAAGCTTTTTGGATCCAATGTGAGCAGATCCACCTCCAACATGTGTCCCCTCATCTCATCCCATTTTCTAAAGAGCCCTTCCAAGGTGGTCCAGGCTTCATTGGGAGTCTTACAGGAAGATATGTGAAAAAGGAGATTGGGAGAAATAAGACTGCAAATTGTTCCGAGTGCCTCATCCATGCGATTTAAATACTTGGATTTTTCTATGGTTGTTGTCAGTTCTGCATATGTATTCAAGTTTAACCTGTACAACCCTCTGGTTTGGAGATGTATGGCTATTTTCTCCTTCCATGCAAAATAGTTGCAAGGTGTAAGAATGAAATCTTTCTGGAAATCCATCTTTCCGTTGTCTTCAATCTTTTGTACCTGCAAAATTTTTGGTGTAGCTTTTGCTTAGCAATCTGTCGGCTCTGATACCATGTAAATGTGTTGAACCTACACATAATATATTTAGCTGAACAATAATACACACATTTGTAGGGAGAATTTAAGAAAGACGAAGAAGGAGAGAAAGAATGAAAAAAATCTCATTAACCGTTATGAATAATGAATAATTTACACATGATATACTCTGTATAGCTCAATGAGTGCGCATTGGAGGAGAACCAATGCGTCATAGTGGTGATCTAGAGTGATCTGGACACACACCAGTAGTTACGGGAGTGAACTGCCACCTAGTTTAGTCTCTCAGGCAGTTACAAGAGTGAACTGCCACCTAGTTGAGTTAACAAGTCAACTAGTCTTCAGGTAACTGACTGAACCAAGAGTAGTGAGGAGTTAACTCAGGGAATCAAGGCTAATGCACCAATCCAGTGATGATACCAAGGCAAGGTCGAATTAGCATGGTGATGATCCCAATGTTGCATGGTGACAAAACCAATGCAGCATCTAAACTCAACTCAACTAGTCAAACTGAAGTGTCAACTGAAAGAGAATATTCTCCATGTGGAATATTCTCCCCTAAAATATAGGAGACTGGATAATGACTAATTATGACTAATAAACAAGGAAAAACCTTAGGAAACATAAATCCTAGGTGTGTGTGAAGTAACTCCAACAATACACTGATGTTTTTACATGGTTAAAAACCTCGAATAGAGAAATAGTCCACGACCCCAGCCAAAAGTGGGCACTTGAGGCAACATATTAATGCAAAATAAAAATGTTTTACAAGATAGTTTCTCACAATCGATCATCAACAAATGACCCTCCATGCTCTTTAAATAGAGATAATGGACCAATCATATGCTAAACCATGGATCAATATAGTCGTTCTGATCGAGAAGAATATGAGCCGTCAAATCACTCTATGTCTAGAACATATCATGACCATTGAATTACATAACTACAAATGCATACTAATGCATACTAAAGAAGCACACTTTTACCTAACGACATATTAGACCAAGTTGAAGTTAACTAACTCCTAAGTGTCTAAATATCCTAACACCCCCCCTTAAGAACAACTTGGTATAATATTGAAGAATTTACAAAGGTGACACAATATGAGAAGGAAGGAGGAATGAAAACCTATCCCCCCTTACCGACAACTCCCTGAACTCCTAACATAGATCGAGGTTTAGAAAACTTCGTTTCTGTAAAAGACTTTGTGAAAATGTCTACATCTTGATTCTTCTTCTTCTAACTCTTCTTCTCATGGACATATACTTTCTGCTTCTGGTTTTTCCTTCAATGCAACATCTACTTCTTCTTATAAGTGGCCTATTAATAGATCTCTTAGTATTGTAGGGTATGAAACAATTCAGATAGATAATTGTCATTTCAATGATGTTATTTCTTATAGAATAACTTTTCAAATTTCATTTAAATTTATTATTTTCGATATGTTTCATGAGTCATAACACTTCCACAACTTAAGTGACACGATCATTTAAATGTTTCCTCCAAAAATCTGATCAGACAAAATTAGAAAATGAGACATTCATAGGATAAATAACAAACTCAAAAACTTAGCTGAAAAAAAAACTCTACAAACATGTAAAAATGAGAAACTCCATTCTATTATAACAACTTTAGAAATGAAAAACTCCATTATATTATAAATCTCTCCTTAATATGGAAATGGAGCGAATTGAAACCTAACTCATATATAGATATGGAAATGGAGCTAATTGAAGCCCAACTATATATATAAACATGCAAAACTGTATTGTAATTGAAGCCTAACTCTTATATATATATATATATATATATATATATATATATATATATATATATATATATATATATATATAAACCCTTGAGCCATCAATTCTATTGACTTTAAAACTAGAATTCCGAGAAGCATTATGTACAAAACTCTGTGTTGAATAGGATAAAACCCCAAATGTTTGATTGATTCATTCAAGCCAATGTTTGATTGTCTGGTAACTAGAATGCCGAGAAGCATTACATGTTAAAAATTCAAAAGACTTATGCAGACAAAACTACCAATTCATTTAATTGTGTTTGATTATTTTAATTTAGAATTATTTTAATCATTATACATTTATAATTAATAACTATTTTTTTTCTAAAAAATTGAGGAGATATTTTGGTATATAATAATATTTAATAAAAATTTAGAATTATTTAATTGTTATAATTAATAAAATTAATAACTAAACTTTTTTAGAAAATAAATTGAGGATATGTTTTGGTATATAATAATATTTAACCATTTAAAGAGTTTAATTGTAAATTCATTATAAACAATTTCCAATGAAATACTATAGACTTTACCCGAACAAAAACAGTACATCTACTCAAGAGGATCATATACTCACCAAATCATTTTACATTTGATTTGAAAGTTGTTATAAGTCAGTTTTGAGTAAAACAATATTTACCTTTTTATACAATGTTAATGGTGATATAAATTATGGTAATTTGATAAACATTTTAATGTAATACAATGTTAAGTTAATGGTAATATAAATTAAGATAATTTGAAAAACATTTTAATGTAATAATGGAGATAACATTTTGTACAATGAATGGAATAGAAAGGATAGTTGATGTTCCTAAGGCTATCAATAAATTAATATAGTCTATTATGATATAATACTAAGTGATTAGTTAGTTGTTATGGTTGATTAAAAATAAAAAAATATTAATATAATTTTATTTTTACAATTATATGAAACCTTTGTGCAGCCTTGTGCATTTTGCAATGGTAGATTAAAATCTTTTATCAAACATAAGTTTTATTTGATTGCATATTTTGCATAAGAGTTTACTTGAGAAGTTAACACCAAGAAGGGTGTTACAACAAGTCTTAGGTAGAACAAGTTGGTCATTTGTT
Source organism: Picea engelmannii (assembly GCA_009831015.1). Lineage (NCBI taxonomy): Eukaryota > Viridiplantae > Streptophyta > Pinopsida > Pinales > Pinaceae > Picea > Picea engelmannii. The sequence goes on from ML778710.1 coordinate 319,496, forward strand.
GTTAGATTTTATCCAATGAAGGCCTATAACATATGTGCCAAAATAAGATGTTCATGAAGAAGATGAAGAAGATGCACGAGAGTAGGAAGAAGTGTCAGAGCAAGAGGTCCATGAACTTGACCACCGATCCATTGGATTACATCTTATGCATTAGGTTGATGATGGTGATTACACTGATGATGACTTAGTGTTAGACATCATAGATGTGGTTATGACAATCCTTTCAATGGTTCTGAAGGGTTGGATACAAATTATGATATTGATGCGTCAAATATTGAATTGGATGAAGTTTAGGATCAATTTAAGATGGATATGTAATAAATCTTATTTAATAAAGTGATTTGCTTCAAATTGAGTATTTTTATGGTTTGGGATCTCAAAAGGGTCTAATTCCCTTCTAATTTTGCTAAAAGAAATGGAGGAATCATAAAACTAGTCACCAAACAAAGTGTTTTATTATATAGTTTGGGCGTTAACATATACTCATTGTTAAAAAAATCTATTAGAAAGTAAAACGGAGAAGGCATTTTCTTTGTGGATTGTGTATTTTCTTAAATCATTTTTGAATTTTTGAATAGTCCACATGGGTAAGGTGAATTAATGAAAGTAGGGGGAATTAGATAAACAAGTCTTTAAGACTAGACGAGACACCACACACTGCATGTGCAGACTTCAAGTCTCTTTAATGTTAGTTTCTATAATGTTATTACAAAAGGAAAATGCATTGCTAGGCTAGGAATAAAAGTCACACTTTAGAGCTAGATTGCAAAATCAACTTATACTTTGTAAAATGTAACCACACATAAATGAATTACACTTGTAACAATGAAATAATACTTGTAGAAATGAAATAAAAATCACTTTCCATCAAATTGTCTAAGCTATATCAAAATCCTAATTACAATAATATTTCAGAAAAAAAGGCATTTTATCCACCAAAAATCAAGATCTATAGCTGATCCGGATTATTTTCGGCACGAAATGAGAGCAGAGATATAATAAAGAAATGCACAGAGATATTGCAGATATTCAATAATATAACAGAAATGTATCAGAGATGCAACCATAAACACAAATATACAGTAATACACGATTTCTATTAATCAGATAAATGTACAGAGACTGTAAAAATACAGAGTGAAAGACTCGCTAGAATGGTGGCAGCTTATCTCTGAGAAGAGATGTGACGGCTACTCGCATTCGCAAGAATATGGTTACAATGAGGCTTTGAAGGCCCTTTTTACAATAAACGGGAATGCCAAAAGTCCTAGACATCCAAAAAACTAACCCTAGGGGATGAAGCGCCAAAAGTCATGTGGGCCCCGTTTGGGTAAGTTGGTGCATCAACTTCCCGGGGTCGTAACTTTTGCATACGATCTCCGTTTTAGGCGTGTGATAGCTCGTTGGAAAGGTATCGTCGAGGAGATTCATTTTGGGGGCTCAATCATGCCTTCATCTATCATTGAGAACCTCGATCTCGAAAAACCTTCATTTAGGCCCTCAAAATGGCCCCGGAAGTTAAAACCTGCTAAAAATAGTAAATTGCCAAAATTGCCAGAAAATTGTTTTGAGCCAGTCGGAAAAGGTGGGTGGTCACCGATATCCACCTGGATCAGTAGCATACTAAAAACACTTTGAAAAACAAGGTTATGTAGCCACTAAAAACAAGGATCTGTAGCATGCTGAAAACACTTTGGAAAATAGGGTTCTATAACCACTAAAATTAGGGATCTACAACATGTTGAAAACACTTTGGGAAACAAGGTTCCATAGCCATTGAAAATAGGGATCTGTAGCATGTTGTAGAAGGAAAATGCATTGCTAGGCTAGGATAAAAGTCACCCTTTAGGTCTAGATTACAAAATCAAATCATACTTTGTAAACTATAACTACACTTGTAGAAATGAACTAAAAATTGTTTTTCATCAAATTATCTAAGCTATAATAGAATCCTAATTAGCACAATGAATTTTAAATTATAAAATCTTTACTTAAACCTTAGAGTTAGGCACACAACACAAAATGATAATTCTAATAATATGAATAACAACACCTGTTTTGTTGAGTGGGCCCTACCTCCTCAAAATGGAGTATTGGATTAATCTATAATAGTTCTAAATTTATTAATAGGGTTTTTAGTTAGTTTTTTATAGGCAAAGGAAGAAAGAAGGTAAAGGAGTTTAGAGTCATAATAAGAGGAGTTCATAACCACGATAGCATTTCCTTTATCGACTTTGAGGACAAGGATGTCAGGGTTCTCATTGAGGTGACAAATAGAGTCAAAATGTTCTTTAGTGAGGTTGGGTTTGGGAGGCTTGGAGCGACGAAGGATTCATCTATATTCTTGTCTAATTTCTTTGGCTTCATGATCCGATAGATGGTGGGTGATGGATTCAATGGAGCAAATAATGTCATCCATGGGAATGCATTTAGGGGCAATGGCATTTATGGGCGGTGACATAATTTGAAATATACTTCCCTCTCCTTATTTGATTACCCTATAACCAACTTCCCTTCTCCCAAAGGCCTCCCCGTTAATATTAACCTTACCTCTCCGCCTCAGCCTTTCCTTGCTTTTGCCCCCTCTACCGTCATTAACATTTCCTTAGTAAATTTGGACCCTCCCACCATCCAACTTTTGGAGAAAGGGTTTAATTTTTCCATTGCCCCCAAACACATTTCCATGGAGGACATTATTTGCTCCATTGAATCCATCACCCACCATCTACCGAATCATGAAACTGAAGAAATTAGACAAGAATGTAGACAAATCCTTCGTCACTCCAAGCCTCCCAAACCCAACCTCACTAAAGAACATTTTGTCTCTATTCGTCACCTTAATGAGAACCCTGGCATCCTTGTCCTCAATGTCGATAAAGGGAATTCTATCGTGGTTATGAACTCCTCTGATTATGACTCTAAACTCCTTGACCTTCTTTCTTCCTCCACCTATAAAAACTAACTAAAAACCCTATTAATAACATCACCACCAGGGTCACCAAAGCGATCAAATCCTCTTCTCTAGATCCCACCATTCAAAAGGAGGGTCCTTCCTTTTAACCCCCAAACCACGAGAATCTATGGACAACCCAAAATTCATAAAAAAAATATCCCTCTCAAACCTATTGTAAGCGCCATAGGAGCCCCTACTCATCCCCTCTCTTGATTTCTTGCCGACAAGCTTCAAGCCTTCGTTGGAAAAAATCTCTTCCCTTATTAAAGACTCCATAGACTTCATCCACAAAACCCAAGATCTTCACCTTGGTGAAGATGACCTTATGGTAAGCTTTGATGTGGTGTCTCTTTTCACCAAAATTCCAATTTCGGAAGCCCTTACCCTTACCCAGAGACTCTCAACCTTATCAAGATATGTCTCTCCTCCACTTTCTTCACCTTTAAGGGGGTTTGCTATGAGAAAACTGAGGGCACAACGATGGGGTCCTCCCTTTCCCCAGTAGTGACTAATATATTTATGGAACACTTTGAGTCACTCTCCCTAAGCAACTTTCATCTCAAACCCAAATTTTGGTTTCGTTTTGTAGATGACGCATTTGTCATATGGTCTCATGGTCATTCCAATCCCATCTCCTTCTTTAATCATCTCAACAGCCTCTCCCCCCACATCCAATTCACTATGGAAACCCAAAATGACAACTCCATTTCTTTCTTGGATGTTCTCATCTCTCGCCTTCATGATGGCTCTCTCTCCCACCAAGTCTACAGGAAGAAAACCCACACTGACAGATATCTAAATGCCAACTCCCACCATCACCCGACCCAAAAATATGTGGTCCTTAAAACCATGATCACTCACGCCATTCACATATCCAACCCTCAATATCTCGCGGATGAAAAGGCCCATTTAACCAAAGCCTTGATGTCCAATGGTTACTCTCTCTCCCAAATTAACCAAGCCTTCTGCTAAGCTAACAATCCCAAACCAAAAACCTCCCCCCTGCCTCTTCTCATCGTGCCCCCTCTCTCTTCCCTATATCCAAGGAACCACCGATCACATCCTGAAACTCTTCGCTAAGAAGAATATTAAAACTATGTTCAAACCCCACAAAACCCTCAAACAATTGTTCAGAACAACCAAAGACAAAGCAGATCCGATGCTTGGCCTCGAAGTATACCATATTCCTTGCTTCTGTCGAAAATCTTACATAGGCCAAACTGGAAGAACCTTTAAAGCTAGGCTTAAAGAGCATATAGCTGACACTGCCCATAACCGAATCTCAAAATTAGATATTGTCAAACACTCCTTCAATTCCAAGCACCTCATTTGCTTTGATCAAACCAAAATCCTAGCCCCAACCCCTCATTACTCTTCCTGTCTCATTCGAGAAGCCCTTGAAATCAAAAAACACCCTAACAACCTTAACCGTGAATATGGCTATAAGCTTAGCCATTCATGGAAACCTGCTATTTTTCACCTTAACCATTAGACCTCCAGCTTTGAGCCCCCTTCCCCTCCCTCCTTCCTGGTCGACCAATCTCTTCCCAGTTCCTACATGCTCTTCCTCTTTCCTCCTTCCAAATCAGGTTTCCACTGCTTCTCTTTACTTTGTCACATGTTTCCTTTAATCACACCCTTAACCTATTCTCTATTTCTTCCCCTCCTCTCATTCTTATCACCTTTATTTCCTTCACTCTCCTAACCTATTACACCCCACAACTTTATATCTTTTTATTAAAGTGGTCTCTTTTTGTATTATTTTCTCTCTTTAATTACTTTAACCTTGTCTAATTTATCTATCTTTTTAATAACCTAGACTTTGTCAAAATTTCTCTCCATAATTATTTTGTCCTTCCCTTTCATATCTTTTTTCCTATTTGATTTTTCCTAATTGAATAGTTTAATCGTTAATTCATGGGCTTTTCACATTCTTTTACCATGTTTCTTTACTTAACTTTATTTAATGTTTTCTAATCTTCTTCATTTGACATCATATATCATTAAACTCTTTTTCTTTAAATTTTTTTAATTCTATTTAATCATTTATTCCATTTTTTCATCATTTTACTATTCTTAATGTTAATTTAATATTCTACCACTACAACCTAACCACTTTATTTTATATTTTCTAATCTTCTTCATTTGACATCATATATTATTAAACTCTTTTTCTTTAAATTTTTTTAATTCTATTTAATCATTTATTCTATTTTTTCATCATTTTACTATTCTTAATGTTACTTTAATATTCTACCACTACAACCTAACCCCTTTTAATACTTAACTATTATTTTATTATTTTTACCTCTTTTAACCCTCTTTTTAAGGTTATTGCTTACCTAAAACCAACTAATACTTTCAATTAGTTAATAACCGTCACTATCACTCTGTTATATTTACATTATAATTATATTTAAAATCATTAACCATTCATAAAAATTATCCCAATTAAAATAGATTAATTCTCATTCACCATTTCCAAAATCCAAGGAGGAGTTTATCCCACCAACCAAAAAGTTGGTGTTCACATAAGAAAACAATTTGCTAAGGTTATACCTCAACCAAAAAGTGTTCACATGTGGTGGACATGAAGTATTCTATGCTTTCACATGTATAAAAGGCCAAACCATAGGCACCAACCACGTTCACCAACAAAGCAAAGTACAATTACGTTGTAGACTACCTAAATCATGACAGTGAAAGACTATCAAGAGGGTTGGTGGACAATATATTAATAAGGACAAACTATGGTTATTGGGTCAAATGTGGCCGCTAAAACTACCCACCCCAACTCTGGGGATGGTATGGAAATCATGTTCCCAAAACTTTTAAACCGTTGGATCAGAACTCATGGAGGCCCATGGTACGTGGGGATGGGGCCTAACAAGCGTGCATAATTGTAAAGAGGAAGCAAGCATCCCATTACCAACAACCCACTACGATTTGATTGTGACCACCCCAAACTCTCCATGTATATATAGATGCATGTCCACACAGTTATACTCCACCCAAGGCTTTTGAAAATTCAGCAGAAGATATACATTCTGCAGCTGCTGCCACCATTTCCTTTGCAGGTCAGCTCTCCGTTCTAATGCCATTTCATGGTTGCCTATGCTTTTGTGTTATCTGGTAAATATGTCTTAGAAGTTAGACCTTCTTCAGCCTAGTTTCCCTGTCACTGATATGGTGGAAGTAGGCTCTTCTCCACAAATATTGGAACCTTGCAGTCCAATCAAACGCTACAACATCCCTCAATCCATCCCTACTTTTTCGATCATCACGGTCTAGTTGTTTATCGTTTTCCTCATAAAATTTTAGAATCTAGGTGTGCACTATTTTCTGGGCATATGTAGACCAGTCCTGCAAACTCATTTGTTTTTGTATATTAGGTTAGTATGAATTTGCAGCAGGGGAGATTATAAGAGAATAGCTGTATCTGTCCTTATAACTGACTACTGGCCTCTGAATATGCACTGGGTATAATAAAATGTGTTCCCAGTGAGTTTGAACTTTTTTTCACACTATAATATGGACAACTGTCCAGGGAATGATTCAACTGCTTAACCCTTTGGTCAGTACTCAAATACAGTTATATTAAAGTTCATATTAATAGCCTTTATTCAGTTGGTCGATGTTATGGTCTCATAGGCCTGTTTGGTTCTGACTGGGATGTTGAAATCTTATCAGCTTACATAATTAAAAAACTTTTGTCCTAGATATTTGTCAGAATTCACCTATGATCTTGTTTGAGAGTTTACAAGCATACTTTTTTTGTCCCTTGAGCAGGATTCAAAGTCCTATTCATGGCTTCCCATGTGGTTGGTTATCCCCGCATTGCACCCAAGAGAGAACTCAAGTTTGCACTTGAATCCTTTTGGGACGGTAAGAGCAGTGCAGCTGAGTTGCAGAATGTAGCAAAGGATTTGAGAGTTGCAACATGGAAGCAGATGGATGATGCCGGTCTAACATACATCCCAAGCAACACCTTTTCCTACTATGATCAGGTCCTTGACACAACTGCCATGGTTGGGGCTGTTCCTCCACGATATGGGTGGACTGGTGGCGAGATTGGATTCGACACTTACTTCTCAATGGCACGCGGAAATACTAAGCTTCCTGCTATGGAGATGACCAAGTGGTTTGACACTAACTAGTAAGTGCAGCAGTACAAATTGTAACAGGCTGTCAATACCCTGATTTTACTAAGTACATTTCTAAAATTTTGTTCATTGAGAGGCTTTAAACATAGATAAGGTTGGCCTTTTCAGCCACTACATCGTTCCAGAGCTGGGACCAGAAATTAAATTCAAGTACTCTTCACACAAAGCTGTGGATGAATACAAAGAGGCTAAAAAGGTTAGTCTTATTCTTCATTTTACTACGACAACATTTGCATTTGAAGCAGGCTTTCTTGTGGGCTGTTCTTAGCTTCTTAGTATGAAAAACACCCACTCTTTGCTGTTTGACTGAGAAAGATCCCTACATTTTCTACATTTCATTGGCATGAAAGTTCTGGATGGTGTACTCTGTGAGATAGTAGCCACTTTGAGGTTGTCCAATTAATGCTTGTTTTTTGGAGTGCAGATTGGTATTGAGACTGTACCTGTCATCGTAGGTCCTGTGTCATACTTGTTGTTATCAAAGCCTGCAAAGGGTGTTCCTAAAACATTTGACCTTCTTTCTCTTCTCGATGCGATTCTGCCAGTCTACAAGTAAGTTTTCATGTAGAAGCCTCTCTAGGTCACAGATTCCTGCATTTGATATTGTAAGTAATGGTACAATCTGACAAAAATTCTTTTTTTTGTGTTGTGATTAATTTAGGGAGGTCATAGGTGAGTTGAAGCAGGCTGGGGCAACATGGATACAGTTTGATGAACCCGCGCTTGTAATGGACCTCGAAGCTCACCACCTGGATGCCTTCTCTAAAGCTTATTCTTTCTTAGAAGAAGTACTTATTGGGATCAAATTGCTTGTAGAAACATACTTTGCTGATATTCCTGTTGAGACATATAGGTAAGGCGGCATCCTTTGTATCTGCTTATGTAGATGATACCTTTCTTTTTATTAAGAAAATAAAAATGATACCACATTTCGCTTGAAAACAGGTAGATAGTACTTGAACTCCAAAACTCACATAGTGTAGCTTTAGGGATCTAAATTTTCTAATACTGTGAAATACGCTATTTGCATCAGGACCATCATTCAGTTTTTTTAAAACAGTTAGATAGTACTTGAATTCCAAATGTCACATGGTGTAGATTTGGGGATCTAAATTTTCTAATACTGTGAAATATACCATTTACCTCAGGACCATCGTTCAGTTGAAGGCTATATCCGCTATTGGATTAGATCTAATACGTGGAACTAAAACACTCAGCCTTGTCAAAACTGTTGGCTTTCCTGGGGACAAATACCTTTTTGCTGGAGTAATTGATGGGAGAAACATCTGGGCTAATGATTTGGCAGCATCGTTTAGCATTTTAAAGGATCTTGAAACGATTGTTGGTAAAGGTATGTGTACGCTATGCACACTATTTTACCCTGCTTGAGGTGCTTTTGCTCTGAGAAATTCCATATGCTTTCCTAGTTAATCTGAGAATGCCATCTGATTGCATTGCAGGCAAAATAGTTGTCTCCACCTCCTGCTCTCTTCTCCATACAGCTGTGGATTTAGTAAATGAGACAAAGCTTGATAATGAGATTAAGTCCTGGCTTGCATTTGCTGCACAAAAAGTCCTTGAAGTAGTAGCTCTGGCAAAAGCATTGATTGGTCAAGCAGATCAGGTAAAGATTCTTAACATTTTTGGAACTTGCACTGTGTTGATTACTGTTAGAACTATTTGTGAAGACGATGTTAATTGAAATTACAAGCCGGAATACATTTCCTAGAGGCATGAAGACCATGGACGAGGGTATAACTACAGTCTAGGTTTTTGAACGCAGGAGTTGGTTGTTACATGCATTTCAAATCTGACCATTGTTTTCATACTGACGTTTTATATTCTAGAGCATTTGATTCAAAAATCTAAGTCTATCTAAACATAATCATTTTTTTGCAGCCATATTTTGCTGCGAATGTAGCTGCTATATCTTCAAGAAAGACCTCTCCTAGAGTGAACAATGAGGCAGTGCAAAAAGCTGTATGTTGACAAATGCTCCGTTCCTAGTGTTTGGCTTATTATCTCCAATTTATTAATTATATTGTTTTCTTTTTCTCTGGCTACCTTATACTTATTCATATAGCATGTCTACAAACTATAAGCCCTTTTTTTAATGAACTAAAAGGATATTTTCCCGATCCGATGAGTACATTACCTTCAGCATTCTGTAGATAGTTAATTGGTAACCATTAGGTACAATATTTGAAGCGGTATGTTGAAATTACAGGCTGAAGCTCTCAAAGGCTCTGATCACCGGCGAGTTACACCTGTCACTGCTCGTTTAGATGAACAGCAAAAAAACTTGAACCTCCCAATTCTTCCAACGACCACAATTGGGTCCTTTCCTCAGACGGTAGAACTTCGCAGAGTTCGCCGTGWATACAAATCAAACAAGTATGTTATGTTGGRTGCTTAGATCAACAAGCATGTTTCACCATTAATTTACCCATTCTGTCAAAATGCATGTCTAAAACGGTATACGTTTCTGATTTGTAACAGGATTTTAGAAGCAGATTACATTCAGTCTATTCAGCAGGAAATTGCAAAAGTGGTTAAAATGCAAGAAGATCTCGATATTGATGTTCTAGTGCATGGTGAACCTGAGGTGGGTGCTGCAATGATTTGGTTGAAATCATCAAACATCATCTTATGTTATGATGGAAGCTAATTATTTGTCTTATCTATTTCTGCAGAGAAACGACATGGTAGAATATTTTGGGGAACAGCTTCAGGGATTTGCATTCACAGTTAATGGCTGGGTACAGTCTTATGGTTCTCGTTGTGTGAAGCCACCGATTATTTATGGAGATGTCAGCCGCCCAAAACCAATGACTGTGTTTTGGTCAAAGTATGCCCAGAGTTTGACTGCCCGCCCTATGAAGGGAATGCTTACAGGTCCTGTGACAATTCTGAATTGGTCCTTTGTAAGAGATGATCAGCCCAGGTAAGGGTGACCAACTCTTCAGCCCAGGAAGAATTGGTCCTTTTCTAGTTGAATCTCCACTTGTGATCCCCAGTTCAATTTCCCCCTTTATTGAATTGTTAGATCCCGATTTCAACCTTTTAATTCAAGTCCCTTATATATGTCTTGTAGGTCAGAAACCAGCATGCAAATTGCACTAGCCATCAAAGAGGAGGTTGAAGATTTGGAGGCATCTGGTATTCAGGTATGCCTTTGCAATTGCTCAGTCTAAAATCTTGCCAACTTTATTTTCTGTGTAGTGCCCTTTTGCTTAACTTCATTGTTATTTATCACCGAACTACTATCATTCTGCATTCCCAGGTGATCCAAATCGATGAGGCAGCCCTGAGAGAAGGACTACCTTTGCGCAAGGCAGAACAGGCTCACTACCTGGAATGGGCTGTTCATGGTTTCCGTATCACCAACTGTGGTGTGAAGGATACTACTCAGGTTTGTTTAAACTTATAAGATGCCCTCTTTCATCTCTCTGTGTAGCATAAATATGCAACCAGTGGACAAGAGTTGAACTGCTGTTCGATTCTTTCAGCTTTTTACACGTCTTGCAATATCAATTCTCCTTTCCCCCTAATATGGTTTTTGATTGTTCAGATCCACACCCACATGTGTTACTCCAACTTCAACGACATCATTCATTCCATTATTGATATGGATGCCGATGTCATTACCATTGAGAATTCCCGCTCTGATGAGAAATTACTGAGAGTTTTCCAGGAGAGTGTGAAATATGGGGCCGGAATCGGTCCTGGGGTTTATGATATACACTCTCCTCGCATTCCAGACATAGAAGAAATTGCAGACCGTATCCGCAAGGTACTGCCACACAATGTTTTCACTTAGTCGTACCAGTTTTTCCCTTTACTAGTCAATTCCTCCAATTAATGTAATATGGGGTGCATTTTTAAACGAACAAAAAAAAAATAGTCATACTCAGGACTCAGGAGAAACCCTTGCATTATGTTTTGGTGTTTTACTCGTTTTAATCTTCTTCTGCTCTGCCAGATACTTGCTGTGCTGGAGACAAACATCCTGTGGGTAAATCCAGATTGTGGTTTGAAAACCAGGAAGTATAATGAAGTTGTTCCTGCATTGACGAACATGGTTGCATCTGCCAAGTTGCTGCGAACTGAGCTTGCCTCTGCAAAATGATCAGAAAACAATTTAACATCAACATTTTAGTGCAATTTAGAGGTGAAAGAATAAATTTTGGATTGCCGAATAAGGGATGTATTACGGCCTCCTGTAAAGGGTCAGTTGGGCTGTGGTCTAGTGGTAGCTGTAGATCAGTGGAAGTTTACAATAACTAGCCATATGGCTGGTCTAGGTTCGATTCTCAGTTGATGTCATATGGCTGTACCTGAAAATCCCTGAAGTAACACATCCCAGAGGTTGATCCCTCTGGCGAAAAATGGAGAGTTTTTGTTTAAAAGAATCTTATGTTGCTGTAAGGGCAATTAGTCTTTAAGAAATTTGCAGCGTCAATTGACTACCCCGGTCATCCTTCTAAATATTTCACTAGGCATTTTTCTTCCTGCAATTGCAAAAGCGTCATGCACATGGAAAATGTCTCATCTAAAGTTGTTATAACATAATGGAGTTTCTCATTTCTGCATGTCTGTAGTGCCTACTATTGATATAAATTTTTTCAGCCTATTTTTTGAGTTCGTTATTTATCCTATGAATGTCTCATTTTCTACTTTTGCCTAATCAGATTTTAGGAGGAAACATTTAAATGACTCACAGAAGTTGCGGAAGGGTTATGACTCATGATAAATTTAATTTAAATTTGAAACTGATTCTATAAAAAAAATATGCCTTCACATAAGGTTGATGCAAATACAGATATATCTCTGTAAACATGTTGTGAAGTGGTTTAGCCCTGATGCACTTTGATTGTGAAGTTTGATGTTATTTCTTATGTATTATATTCTGCTGGGCTTTGTCATAAATCTGCTCGATTAAAAATTGTAGTCATGCCATTAGTTGGGTGGTTACAGGATCTAATTCATCTACTGTAGCAACATGATAGCACTGAATTTAAGCATGGAAGATTAGATGCATCTTGGGTAAGTTATAGATTATTGAACACTTGTTAATAAGTGATCTATAAACTGTAGTGGATGTTCCACGGGAACAGCTAGTTGCAATAGATCTTATAATACTTTGAAATATTAGACTATGTGGGCGAATTTTCCATGGATTTCAGATTAATTAATTACTAGCTTTGCTTGAATTTATGAAAATCACTGATATGAAAATGAAAGAACAAACAAGAATATACACACCATCAACACTATTGAATACAAGATGTATCTTGGGAAATCCAATACAGGAGAAAACCCAGCTAGAAGGTGAGGCCTATGCTTTGCTCAACTCACAATGGAGTTGTCTTTGACACTGTGGCATGAACAACTACTATAGAATCTTTTACTTCCTCAGTTATGCTCTCAAAATACCACTCCTTGGATGCTCCGATCAACTATAGAGCAAGTACAATACAAAAGAATTGAACCCTTTTTCTTCCTAACGTCCTAGTATTTAACATAGCTTGCTAGCCATCTAGGGTTAAGGTTTTGACTTCCTCAACCCTCAATTAGTGCCCAATTTTGGACCTCCTAGAATATTTTTGAAAGTCCATGGTGGCTAGGCCCATATGTGTGAGTAATGGGGGCCGACGTGGCATCCACTCGTACCATGGTAGTCAACAAGGTAGGTTAACTTGAGAAAAGCATAACTTTTGCATACGAGCTCTGATTGAGGTGTTTTACACATTCAAGTTGGAAATGTCTCGAAATGTAGAACATTGTCAAGGGTGTGCACATAAGTTTTGGACATTATAACCCCAAATAATACCGTTTAATGCCTCAAAATGGCTCCGAAAGGCTTCAGACTCCAATTTTCCAAACTGGGACTTGTCACTAAAATGGCCCTACAAGCTATTTCCTCTAATTTTTTCCACCCAGAAAGTACCAAGATAGATGAAAAATTATATGATGATCCAATCACGATCATACCTCCCAATTTAGGGAGGCTTTTGGTCCCCAAAATCTTTACTGAATGAGGTGAGGAAATTTTTTCTCTACCTTCTCCCTAGAGTACCATTTTTATTTGCCTATAAATTGTCCTTTCAACCCAATCTGCCAAAGGTCATGTTTCCCTTGTCTTGTAGTTCTGGACTTCCTATAAACTATGTCTTCTACCAACTATGCCTGAACATATGATGTTAAGTCATCTATGGTGGGTAGGACTTGCTCCACCTCCTGGTCCAACATGGAAGGCTCATGGAGTTTCAAATTTTCCACATTCACTACTGATTAAATGCGCATGTGGCATGTATGGGGGTAGACTGATTCAGTAGGTGTTATCTCCCAACTTCTCCAGTAACTCAAAAGGACCATACTGCAGAGCCTTGATATTCTTACCACGATCCTATAGTCTTTCCTTGTTCAGTTGTAACCAAACTTTGTTGCCTACGTTGAATGTCTTCTCAATTCTGTGTTGATCATATATGGCCTTATACTTTTCCCGTGACTTCTTCAGTGTCTCCTACACTTGCAAATGGATCTGCCTAATCTTTTCAACAATTTTTTTTGCTTCCAGTGAATCGCTTGTGATGTCCTCCCTCACTCCTCACTGGCCATATGCAAGATCTAAGGGCAAAGGAAGAAAATACCCATAGCAAGTTTCAAAAGGGAACTTACTAGTAGAAGTGTGGAATGCTATATTATAAGAGTGTTGAATATAGATCAGATTTTAATCCCAAGTCTTCAGATGCTTCAAACTATAGCCCCTCAAAAGTTGTATCAAATTCTTGTTGACTACTTCTGTCTACCCATCTGTTTGTGGATGGAATGTTGTAGATTTCTTAAACTTCATATCCATCTTCTCCCAAAGTGTAGTTTAAAAGACACTTAGAAATCTAGTATCCCTATCTAAGATGATGCTCCTTGGTATCTCAAAGTGCATCCAGACCTGTTAAAAGAACATGTTTGTTGCTTCTTGTCCTTTGATGGTCTTTTTACAAGGCATAAGAATGCACATATTTTTGAAATTGTCAACTACCACAAAAAGATAGTCATGTCTCTTCCTGGTTGTTGGCAAGCCACCCACAAAATCCATGAAAATGATTTCTCAAGGGCGAGTGGGTACAAGTAAGGGATGGTATAGACCTTGCTTTCTATTATTGGTCTTGTTGGTACAACAAAGTACACATCCTCTAATATATTGTGCCACATCTTTTTGCATTATAGGCTAGTACACATGCCTTTGGAAGTTAACAATTGTCTTCCCAACACCAAAACGTCCTGCAACCATGGAAGAGTGAGCCTTTCGGATAAGTTGCAATCTTTCACCTTTAGGAATGCAAATCTTGTCTAGCTTGTAGAGTAACCCATTCTGGAAATGATAGTCAGCCTTATTGTCACTTTCTTTTACATGAATTTAGCCTTGTAGATGTTGAAACACCTCCTTGAAGTCCTCATCTTCTATGTACGCCTCTTTGTATGCATCATGAATAAAAGGATCAATGTGCATAAGAGTTCCCAAAGATGTAATCTTGGATGTGGGTGGCCTTGAAAGCATGCCCACCCACTTATTAGTGTTTCCCTTCTTATACTTGATGACTAGGTGAAATAGTTGCAAACAACTCATCCACTTGTAATGTTTGGTTTGTTGAAGCTTACTTTGGTCCAACAAATACTGTAGTGGTTGGCGATCTGTGTGGATAATGATTTCCTTTCCCATCAGATAGTGCTTCCACTTATTAATAGATTGAACTAGGGCATAAATTTTCTTATTGTTAGAATTAGGGAAAATTGAAAAACAAAATGCTTTTAAAGTTTTATGTTCACTAGATCAACATAAAGAATAAGACATTCAAACAAATCTGAAGCAAATAAAATTTCTGAGTATGAAAAAATAACTTTTAGCTTACCTCATGATTTAATGAAAGATGTACATGTCACACATGTGGATGTAAGCCTCTGTAAGTATGCTCAGAATTAGTTTAGGTTCATGGATCAAATCTCTTAGGGTTTGATCTTTGTCAAAGAGAACTCTGGGACAATTTTTCCATGGTTGGAAACCCTCAAAGAAAACAATAATAAACCCTTTGACTTAACAACAATAACCCCAACAGAAAAAACCCTTCAATAGACAATGAATAGGCACATGAATGAGATCCGACTAGGATAGCAAACCCTTCACTTAGCAAATAGCTAAATCCTCACTCAAAGACTGGACAACAACCTGCTAATCCCCACAGGGATCTCAGTACTCCACGTGACAATTGAAAGGAATCCCACACAACAGAGCCTAGAAAGGGGCCCGCGACACTTACACACATATTTGTGGCCCTAAAGGGGGGATGACACCCATTGGAACAGGTTCGGCTGCTAGAGGACATGTCTGGTAGCAAGAGAGGCAGATCTGGTAGCAAGAGGCAAATACAACAACAAGAGAGGCACCTCACATGTATCATATCAACAATCATACATCAACAGACCCTTAAGGGAGAAACTTCCATCCAACACATAAAAGCTCAAAATTGAAACTGATAATTTAAGGAGAGGCCACATCAACAAGAGGAAATAGTCACTGAGGTAGCTGCAACAAGGAGAGAGAGGGGAGAGTGTGAGTGAGTATCAAATGCTAGGGTAGGGTCTAAATTATAGTTAGGGAGAGGGGTTAGGGTAATTAGGATAATAATTAAATATTGACATTTGATTAATAAAAATATTAATTAATATGTCAATTAATATTAATTAAAATCCTAATTACATTTAAAAGCCCAATCACATACAATAAACCGCAATTACCTAAAATAAAACCCAATCACATAAACCAAGGGGGTAAGCAAAACAACAAGGGGTTACCTATTAATATAAAGTCAAGGGGGTTCCATAATGGAAAAACACGTCCACATGAGTCTCATAATGACCTATAAACTTTATTATCATTGCATAAGGGGGTACATAAACAAGCGGTCATGTCCATCTTCATAGACACTCCTAGGTATCATGTACCATCTCGGGAGAGAGGAAGAGGATCACACATAAACACATCTTGATATTACACCAAGATCTTCCTAGTCAAAGACCAGGTTTCCCCAGAACACATCTGGGAGCCCTAAAACACATCTAGGGTCTTATCCACCAAGGTACAAGACTAAGGATCAACCCATACATTAAGCAAGGGTTCCATGGAACACATCCATGGGCCCTAGACACATCTAGGGTCTTATATCAACCACCAAGGAACACATCCAAGGATCAATCCAAGCACTGGGCAATGATTCCCTGGAACACATCCAAGGGCCCTCGAACACATCTAGGGTCTTACTGCTTGTTCCTAGACCAAGAACCCCAGTCATCTACTGGGGGCCCTCATAAGGGTATTTTTCCATGGCTCTCACTGCTTGGTCTCATACCAAGAAACCCCAGGAGTGTGTTGGGGGCTCTAGTCCACAGTTAGGATCTTTTGCCATCCTCCCGAAGAATGGCTCTTGCAGCTGCACTAATTTCAACAATCCCTCTCAGCAAGAGAGACATTCTCAACAACACCAAGCTTGTTTCGAAAGTACACAAAATTTGTTAAGGATAGTGGCTTGGTCAAAATATCTGCAGTCTATTCTTCCGTCGGGACATACTGAATACTAAGAATGTTCTTCTACACCATGTCCCGAACATAGTGGTATCTCATCTCAATGTGTTTCGACCATTCATGAAACACCAAATTCTCTGAGAGCTTTATACATCTCTGGTTATCACAGTGGATGACTATGGGTTCTAGCTCTGCACTGAACAAGTATGAAAATAGCTTTTTGAGCCATACTACTTCTCTGCTAGCAGCACTTGCAAAAATGTATTCTACTTCGACAGTGCTCTGGGCTATGGAGCCCGGTTTCCTGCTGGACCAGGAGATCATCGTTGAACCCAAACTAAAACAATATCCAAAAGTTCTCTTTCGGTCCACTGTACTGCCCATTCAATCTAAATCTATATATCCATGAAGCATTACACCTCCACTAGAAGTGTATCTGAGCCCATAGGCTATAGTCCCCCAAACATATCTCAGAATATGTTTAACAACAACCATATGCATATGCTTCGGTTCACACATGAACTGGATGAGGGAATTCAATGCATAACAGATGTCCGGTCTGGTATGTATAAGATACATCAATGACCCAATGATCTGCTGATATAAAGTGGGGTCTTCCGGATCTGTACCTGTAACCAGGTCTTGTAATTTCTCCAAGTTAGAAATCATCGGTGTGGACATGGACTTACAGTCCATCATGCCAAATCTGTGGAGCACATCAACTGCATATTTTCTCTGTGAGAGAAAGATCTCACCTGGTTTTTGCCACACCTCTAAGCCCATAAAATAATGCATAAGCCCCAAGTCTTTCATTTCAAATTCTACTGAAAGCTCCCTCTAGTCTGAGCTATCAAGTTTTTCTCTCCGATGAGGAACATATCATCTACATATAAGACTAATATAATCGGATGATTATGTACAATCTTTATATAAATATTGGGATCTGCTATACTCTTGGTGAACCCAAGACTTTGTACAAATATGTCAATTCTCCCATACCAAGCTCTCAGAGCTTGTTTCAATCCATACAAGACTTTCTTGATTTTGCACACATGAAATTATTTCCCATGGTTCATGAATCCTTCAGGTTGTTTGATATACACCTCTTTCTCAAATTCACCGTTAAAAAAAATAGTCTTAAGATCCATCTGGTGAAGTTTCCAACCAAAAATTGCGGCAAGAGAGATAATAATCCCGATGGAAGTATATTTGGCAACAGGAGAAAAAATTTCTTCATAATAAATTCCTTCTTTCTGAGAGAAGCCACGAGCCACAAATCTAGCCTTGAATTTTTCAACACTTCCATCTACTGTATGCTTTATTTTATAAATCCATATGGATATTACCACTGATTTGCCACAAGGTCTTGGGACCACTGCCCATACATAATTCTTTAGAATTGAATCATATTCTTCTATCATAACATCTTTCCACACTTGATGTTTGGAGGCTTCTTCAAAGGTGGAAGGTTCTGAATCAATCATAAGATTCAATTGAGATATTAGGCCAGAGTATTTATTTGGTTTCTTGTTTTCTATGAAAGTGCCTTTAGGTGTTGAATGCTTTTATGCTTCCTTTAGAATTTCTTGGCACCAGGCTAGTTTCCTTTTAACAAGAGGTTTCTCTAAAGGAAACTGAATAGTATCCCTTGTGGGATCCACCAAAGGTTTTGAGATCTCCTCCCTCTGCTCATCTGGAAGAGGTGAATATGAAGGTTCATGAGATGGAGCTTCCTGCTCCTCTATATCACATGGAAGTTCTCTGGCACAACAAAAAACTGCTTCTTCATGAAAAGTCATGTCTCTATTGACCTCAATGAACTTTTGACCTGGGATATAAATTATGTAAGCCTTTGAGGTTTCACTATATCCCACAAAAGTTCCTTTCTTTTCGGAGGGCTCTAGCTTACTCCTCTTTTCTTTTGGAATATGAATATAGATTGGACTGCCAAAGATTCTCAAGTGATCAAATGATGGATTTATACCGGTGAAAAATTCTTCTGGAGTTTTCTCTTCAATGGATTTGTGAGGACACCTGTTCTTAATGTAGATTGCAATACTTGCAGCTTCGGCCCAAAGATATAACGGTAAATTCTGATCATACAACATGGCTCTAGCTGCTTCACATATTGTCATGTTCTTTCTTTCTGCAACCCCATTCTGCTGGGGATTGTAACACACAGTCAAATCCGTCTTAATCTCGTAAGCCTGACATAGTTCGTCATACTTGTAGGAGTCAAATTCTTTACCATTGTCAGTTCTGAAAACCCGGATGTGTATACCTGTCTGATTTTCAAAAAGATTCTTGAAATCTTGAAATCTACTGAAAGATTCATCTTTAGTCTTTAAAAAATAAATCCAAGTTTTACAAGAACAATCATCAATAAAAATGATATAATAAATACAACCATTTATAGATGGAACAATCATAGGCCCACAAAGATCACAATGAATTATATCTAAAATGCCATTAGATTTTCTATTGTTGTGAGAATAAGCTTTCTTTGTATTCTTATCGAGGGCACAAACTCTACAAACACTATCATGCTCAAAAGAAAACACTGGCATACCTATTACCATCTTTTGCAAACTTGGAAGTGTGTTGTAGTTGATATGTCCAAGTCTTTTGTGCCAGAGCTTACAGGGGTTTATCATCTCGTGAGCTAGTGCTTGAACCACTTGACTTGAGATTTTGTAAATTCCACTCTCACAAGTTCCAATAGTCATGGAAGTTCTCAAATATCCATTTACGGGCCACATGAGAGCCTTCCCTTTGGTGAAGGCTATTGAATATCCTGTTCTTTCTAACACTGCAACCGAGATTAGATTTTTCTTTAAACCAGGAACATAAACAATTTCATCAATATGAAATATATTACCTGATTGAAGCTGGAAAGAAGCAGATCCAAACCCTTTTATATCATAAGTACCATCATCACCCAGTTTTACCTTTACATTGAATTTCTTATCCTGATAGTTTGCAAGATTCTGTTTGAAACCTGTCATGTGTTTGGAGACACCATTGTCCATTAACCAAACCTCCCCTGACTTGGTTATAGTGCCAGAAAGAGCTTATATGAGATAATATTCTTGGTGTTGTTCTTTCTCTTTGGTGGCTTCCCTGGTTCTTCTTCTTTGAGGTTCTTGTTGAGGCTCTTCTTCTTCAGTGGCAACTGAGGCATGGAACTTACCTTTTCTTCTTTGTTGAGAGGGAGGGTTCATGCAATCTTTTGCATAATGTCCTAGTTTATTATAGTTAAAACATATTACTTTAGATAAATGAGGATTAAAGTGAGATAACTTACCTTGAGGTATCTTACCTTTGCCTTTAGATTGAGGAAACTTCTTCCATTTCTTTGCTTTAGCTGAAAGGGCATGATCTCTTAGAATTGAATGCTCATTTCTACTTTTGAGTCTTCCTTATTCTTCTAAGCAGTCATGCCATAATATGTCAAAGTTAGGTTGAGCTTCTCTTCCATTGACTGAAGCAAAAAAGATTCCTCATGACTCAGAGAGTCCATCAACTGCAGTTTGCACAAGTGTTGAAATTACTAAGACAACTGAGCGGGGGCGACTGAATCAATTGTTAATGTGCTTAAACAATTTATTACTTATTCAAACAATTTTTAATCTCTTCCAAGTGACCATCAATATTATACAAGATATGAACAACATAAGTAATGAACATCGGTCACACATAAGATATACACAGAGACATATTTTCATGAGGAAACCCATAAAGGGAGAAAACCTCTTTTTATTCGAATGATAGGTAGTCTTTTAAGTTCTGTACGTCATCTATCTTTGAGCACCAACTCAATGTGAGGCTACTACCTCTATTTTACAAGCTCCAACTTGTTGAGAGCACCAACTCTCTTATTTCTCTAGCACCCACTAGAAGGAAGCATCAACTCTATGAGTGTTCCAGCACCAACTGGACTTATACAAGCACCGACTTGCATACATAAAACTCTGCATTTTCCCTAGCACCACCCTGCCACCCTGTTTTATAGCCACAACTAGATGGAATATGCAACTTCCAATATTCAAGCACCAACTTGAATATCAGAGGACCACAGTCCTCCCTAGCACCACCCTACCTCTCTGAATGTAAATAAATGATTGAATAACCAACAATACAGGTATATCGATTCTTACCACTTATTCTCTGTTTTGCAATTCTTCTTTGCTTCACTTTTCTTTTTCTCTGTTCATACTTGGCTTGACTTGCTTCTGTCTATTTTGTAATTATGCTCTTCTTCTATTTGTTTTGCAAATCTGCTCTGCTTTTGTCTGTTCAACTTCTGTTTCTCATCTCACATTGCGCATACTGTAATTTTGCCTTTCTTATAGTTCAACTCATTTTCCATCTAGAACGACCAACCTCACACAATCACAGCATCACTCTTTTATTCTCTCCACCAATTCAGTTACACCTTGGCTCTCCAAAGAAATGTATCAACTCCTGAATCGCCAAACGTCCAAGAATGATGACTCAGTTCTGCTAACGGAATTGTAACTGAACAATTAACTGTGAAGTGAAACAGTATCCCTTCGATCAAATTCCCGATTAATCATCACTGTTGGATTACACCCGCAGGGACTCGTGTTTATCCTATATGTGCACTGGTTGTGACCACGTGCCTAATCAAAAGGCACTTCGCAAATTTTGTTGCGAGTCACTTTGACTCTTCAAACTCCCAATCATGAAATGGAGCCTTGCAACTTGCAAGCTCCTTCCTTCATGTGACCACCAGCGATGACCACCGGCTACACCAACAGGCGCTTTGCAATTTCGCGTATCTGAAATCTTGTGATGATACTTCTCGAGTCTCCCATGTCACGATCTCTGAAATGGAGCTTAGTTGGGATAACTCATTCCCTTCTCGTGGCCACTAGTTGTGACCAAGCACTTATCCATAAAGTGCTTTCGCGACTCGCGATTTTGGGAATCCTGTGATGAGGCATCTCGACTCTTCCATGTCGCGATCTCTGGAATGGAACTTAGCTAGGCTAGCTCTCTCCTCCAGCCTTCGACAATGTGACCTTGGCTATGACCATGGGCCAAACATTCAAGAAATTTGCTTTCTAGATCAATGGTCCAGAACTTTGGTGATACGACAATCCAGATCATTTCATGACTTCGCATATCGCGAGTTCCTGTGTCATATCCCATTGACTCCTCCAATGTGCAGGTCAACGAAATTCGAATTGCTCGCCACGTGTCCTCTAGCTCCAACGGCCAGGATTGTTTTGCGATTTCAAATTTCGTGGAGTTGGAGGTTAGCTTACCTCTATTCTCTCGATTCACGAATTTGCAAAACTCCTTATCTGCTACCACGTGTCCTTCAGATCGAATGATCCCCCTACTTTCAGGACTTTGTAAGCCCGCTTCACCTTGCACTTAAATATCTTTCTCGTTCTTCTGGATCCAACGACGGTCCTTCCTCGCGCTCAGATCTGATGCCTGAGATCTGTTCTCCTCTTCTGCGTGCTCATCCTGTCTAAATTTAGATCTGACGACCATCGAGAATTTGGGATGGGTGATCCAACAATCACTGTTGCTCTTCACTGAGCTTACACTTATGTTCTTTCCATGCCATTATTATTGCGCTACTGATATTTCTATCATTGGAAAACAATTATACTCTTGTCGCGTTGATCTTTCCATCAATGACAAACAAATACTTTTGCTTCTGTCTGTAAACATTCCAACAATCTCCCCCTTTGGCATTGATGGCAACCTTGAATAGCCTAAAGAACTCCACTACACCTGAAGAAGCTGCACTATTCTGCTTGGACATCCAACCATACCCTGTAGCATCCTTACTACACTACACTTTCTCTCCCTTTGACATCAATGTCAAAGAAGAAACACGCTCCCCCTGAGATGTTGCAGTACATCTCGAAGGTATCAGAAATGCGACATGCACATACTCTCCTTGTCAACTATGAACGGAAGAACCAGAGATATATTCACCAGAAATATAACATATATTCAATAAGTACTCCCCCTAACAAGGTGAACATATTAGACAAAAGAAGGTATAACCCCCAACTTCTGACGAAGATATCCAAAAGGTGTCGCTGCTAACGGTTTAGTAAAGATGTCAACTATCTGTTCTGTGGAAGGGATATAATTCAGCTGAACAACTCTGTTTGTAACCTGCTCTTTGAGAAAATGTTATTTGATTGGGATATGCTTAGGCTTGGAATGAAGAACAAGTTTCTTGGAGACACTAATGGCACTGGTGTTATCATAGTAAATTGGAATTAGATCAGTATAATTTACCTTCAAATTTTCAAGAGTTTGGATCATCCATAAAATATGAGTGCAACAAGTAGCAACAACAATGTACTCTGCCTCTGTTGTTGATAAGGAAATAGATCCCTGCTTCTTACTAATCCATGCTACCAACGAGTCACCTAGGAATAATGCACCTCCACTGGTGCTCTTTCTCTCATCCACTCAATTTTCCCAATCAACATCTGAATAAGAAGTTAACTAAATATTCTGATTTCTAGGATACCATAGACCATAAGTCATTGTGCCCTTTCAGTATTTGGATATCCTTTTTACAACTACTAAATGACTTTGTTTAGGAGCAGACTGATAATGACCTACTATTCCAACAACGTGCATTATATGAAGACGTGATGTTGTGATGTACAAAAGATTGCCTATCATTGATTGATATGTCCTTTGATCAACATCAGGTGAAATATCATCTTTACTAAGCTTGCAACCGACCACCATAGGTTTATTAATAGGAGAAGAATCTTCCATCTGAAATTTCTTCAACATCTCTTTCAAATATTTTTCTTGAGAGATAAATATTCATGTAGAACTCTGATTTACTTGTAAACCAAGAAAATATGACAGTTCTCCTATCATGGACATCTCAAATTCTATTTGCATAGAGTTAGCAAACCACTGGATAGAAGAATCATTAGTACATCCAAAAATAATGTCATCTACATAAACCAAAACAACTAGTAAATCATCACCTTCAAACTTAATGTAAAGATTGTTGTCAACAATACCTTTCTTGAATCCTTTGTCTTGTAAAAATTTGTTCAGTCTATAATACCAAGCTTGCGGTGCTTGTTTCATTCGATATAAATCCTTCTTCAGCTTGCAAACATAGTCAGGATTATATGTCAGTGAGAATCCTTCAGGTTTCTCCATATATACTTCTTCCTCTAGATCTCCATTAAGAAATGTTGACTTCACATCCATCTGATATACTTTAAAGTTTTTATGACATGAGTATGCAAGAAACATTCTGATGGCTTCCAATCTTGCCACTGGTGCAAAGGTTTCATCAAAGTCCTGTCCTTCAACTTGTGCATACCCTTTACAGACTAATATGTCTTTATTCCTAACAACTTGTACTTTTTCATTCATTTTATTCTTGAACACCCATTTGGAGCCTATTACATTCTTGTCTTCATGTCTAGGAACAAGCTCCCAAGTATTGTTCTTCTCAATCTGATCAAGCTCTTCATTCATAGCTCTAATCCAATCATCATGCTCGCTAGCTTCATCAAAATTTTTAGGTTCAATCATAGATAAAAAGGCAACCTGAGATTGTTCTGAGTCCTTAATCAATTTCCTTCTTGTCTGAACTCCTTTATCTATATCTCCAATTATCTGATTTTAAGGATGATTCTTTCTAACAATTCTAAGAGGTGGTTTTGTTTCTTTCTGCTGATTTTTGTCAGCTGGAGTATTCGTATCATCATTTGATTCATATTCTTCTCTTTCTGATCCTTGGACCTGTTCATATTCATCTTCAACTATATCTTCTGTGCTTGGTTCAACACTGCTTATATTTCGTACCGAGATTTCTTCATCAACTTTTATGTCGATACAATCAACCAATTTATGTATCCTTTTATTGTAACATCTGTATCCTTTACTGTTTGTAGCATAACCTAAGAAGATACCTTCATCATCCCTACCATCATATTTTCCAATATTTTCATCATTATTCTTAATATAACATTTACTCCCAAAGACTTTAAAATGCTTGATTGAAACAGGTCTTCCAAACCATATTTCATAAGGAGTCTTGTCACTATGTGGAATGAGATGAGCTTTGTTAAGAATATGAAAAGCTGTATGGATTGTGTCCACCCAATATGTCTGAGGTATATTCCTTTCATTCATCATTGATCTTTCCATTTGCTGTATTGATCTATTCTGTCTCTCAACAACTCCATTTTGCGGTGGAGTCCTTGGAATTGTGTACTCTCTTTTAATCCCATGTTTATCAAAAAACTCTTTGAAGTTCCATGAGCTAAACTCTCCTCCTCTATCAGACCTTACTTCCTTCAATATTTTTCCTGTTTGATTCTCAGTTAGAGCCTTAAACACTTTGAATTTTTCAAATGCTCAAGATTTTTCCTTAAAAAAGGAAACCCATGTTAGTCTGGAACAATCATCAATAATCAACATAAAATAGTTTTCTTTTCCTGTACCTTCTTTCCTTGATGGTCCACATAAATCCATATGTACTAATTGGAGAGGTCTTTCTGTTGAAGGAAAGTTTTTAGATTTGAACTGTGTCTAAGTAAGATTTCCCGTTTGGCAAGGTTTACAAACATAATCATATGGCTTTGGTATCTTTGGAATATCTTTTATTGCCCCATTGTTTCTAAGCTTGATTATATGATCAAAATTAGATGTCCAAGTCTCCTATGACATAGCCAAATTTCATCATACTTGCTTAAGTGACATTCTTCTTTTTCTTCTTTTAACATGTAGACATTGTTTTTTGTTCTTATCCTTTTTGTAACCAACTATCCTGAATTCACAGACTTTATTTTACAATCTTTAAAAGTAAAAACAACTTCACATCCTCTGTCACAAACTTGACTGACACTTAGTAGATTATGTTTCAGACCATCTACAAACAACACATCTTGAGCTTCTCCTTTGCCATTACTCAAACTTACTATTCCTTTACCTTTTATTTTTTCTGGTGCATCATTTCCAAAAGTTACATTCCCTGATTTGCTTTCACTTAGAGTTAGAAACTTACTTTTGTTTCCAGTCATATGTTTGGAACATCCACTGTCAATATACTGGGGATTATTTTGTCTTTGGGCTGATAACACTACTCTACACTTGTCATCTTCTTTCTTCTTCCAAACCTTGAAATTTTCAACAGTGGGATTCAAATCTGGCTTATAATTCCTTAAGCGCCAATCTGCAACTTTATGTCCATAGTTATGGCAGACGTAACATTCTGGTTCATTGAATAATAGATCATAACGATTGTTATGATCATAACTGTTTTTATGTTTCACCTGCATCCTTCTCCCAACCATCACATGATTTATAATCTGTGGTTGTTTGTTGCTTGGCTGTCTCAATCTTTGTTGATTATTCCTTGAGTAACTTGATTGCTCATATCTAAATCTCAAAGAACAAGTTATAGCTTTGTGACCACAATTAGAACAGAAAAAACAATATCCATAGAAAAATCCTTTGTACCTGGAAAAAGACTGTCTTCTTTGAGCAGATCGATTTCTTCCATGCTGATAATTTCTCTGATCTACAGATTCAGTTCTAGTACTTTTTCTTTCATTCCTTCTTGGTGGATGATTTTATTTCTTTGTTTCTGCATAGTGATTGTTGTCAATGATTGTAGATTTGACAAACTTGATGGGTTCTGTATTACTTAGATGATCACTACTTGATCCTTCTTCATAGGCCAAGCCATCTTTCAACTTTGGATTCCTTTGCTGATTTAGAATGGAGGTTAATCCTTCCGATGCTTTAATACTTGACAGATTTTGGTGATACAATGCCTTAAACTTCTCCATCTATTTTCTGGTTTTTACTATCTCTTGTTCTAAGGATTCACATCTGGCTTTCTTTTCTGATAATTGTTGTTTCCGAATGTCCTCTATTTTCTTTGCTTCTTATAACTCCACTTTTAGTAATTCGAAGTCTTCATCAGGTTTTTTACCATTCATTTAAAACTGCATCAACAATTGTTTTTGTTTTCTCTTCTTACATCTGAGTCTGTCAATTTCTTCCAAAGCACTGATTAATTTACCTTCCATATCCACCACAACTTCTTCATCATCCATGTCACCTCCTGTGTGTTTATCATCAAGATATCCCATAGCCATACGCATAAAATCATTCACTTTGTCCTCACAGGATGAATCCCTATCTATGTCTTCTGAGGAGTCATCATTGTTTGCACACAAACTTTTCTTTTTACTATATATTTCTTAAATTTGTATTTCTTTTCATCATCAAAGTTTTGGTCCTTTTGGTATTTTTCTTTGTGAGGACACTTAGATACAAAATGACCTATTTTACCACAGTTAAAGCATTTGAAGGGCATCTTTCCTTGGCATTTTCCTGATCCTTTCTTTAACCTTCTCACAAATTTTGCTTCAATATCATCTAGTTATGAATCAATATTCTTGTCTGCTTTAAAAGATGCTTCTCTAGTAATGGATTTATCTTTGCTAATTCTCATTTCATATGCAGTTAGAATTCCTAGGAGTTTATCAATGGACAGAGATTTAAGATCATTTAGTTCTTCTATTGCAGAGACTTTTGGATTAAATTTATCAAGTAGAGATCTTAAAATCTTCTGAACTAAAAATGATTCTTCAATCTTCTCACCAAGACCCTTCATGGCATTCACAAGTTCTTCAACTCTTAAAAAATACTTGCTAACTGTTTCATCTGCATTCACTCTAGTTGTTCAAATTTCAATCTATATGTTCAAATTTTGGCATCTTTTACTTTCTCATTTCCTTCATAACTACTAATAAGTTTATCCCACATTGCTTTGGCAGTTTCAAGATGCACCACCTTTACAAACTTAGTTTCAACAAGTCCATTCAAGATAACATTCATTCCCTTAGCATTAAATCTAAACTCTAACTTATCATCCTTGGAAGCTAGCACAACAGGCTTTGTATATCTAGTCTCTACTACATCCCAAACGTCAACACCTAAGGCCATTAAGTATGTTCTCATTCTAACCTTCCAGAAGGCAAAATTTGGCCCATCAAACAAAGAAGGCTTAGTGGTTGAATTCCCTTCATGACTTGTCATGTTTAAGCTTACAGATCTACCTTTAAATAAAAGGAACCCGCTCTGATACCAATTGTTGAAATTACTAAGACAACTGAGAGAGGGGGGGGGGGGGGGGGGGAGGTGAATCAGTTGTTACTGTGCTTAAACAATTTATGACTTATTCAAACAATTTTTAATCTCTTCCAAGAGACCATCAATATTATACAATATATGAATATCATAAATAATGAACATCAGTCACACATAAGATATACACAGAGACAGATTTTCACAAGGAAACCTATAAAGGGAGAAAACCTCTTCTTCTTCGAATGATAGGAAGTCTTTTAAGTTCTGTACATCATCTATATTTGAGCACCAACTCAATGTGAGGCTACTACCTTTGTTTTACAAGCTCCAACTTGCTGAGAGAACCAACTCTCTTATTTCTCTAGCACCCACTAGAAGGAAGCATCAACTCCCTCAGTGTTCCAGCACCAACTGGACTTATAAAAGAACCAATTTGCATACAGAAAACTCTGTGCTTTCCCTAGCACCACCCTGCCACCCTTTTTTCTAGCCACAACTAGATGGAAGATACAAATTCCAATATTCAAGCACCAACTTGAATATTAGAGGACCACAGTCCTCCCTAGCACCACCCTACCTCCCTGAATGTAAATAAATGATTGAATAACCAACAATATAGGTATATCGATTCTTACCACTTCTTCTCTGTTATGAAATTCTTCTCTGCTTCACCTTTCTTCTGCTATGTTCATACTTGTCTTGAATTGCTTTTGTTTGTTTTTCAATTCTTCTCTTCTTCTGTCTGTTATGCAAATCTGCTCTGCTTCTGCCTGTTCAGCTTCTGTTTCTCATCTCTGAGTTTCATATCACACTGCACATACTGTAAATTTTCCTTTCTTACAGTTCAACTCATTTTTCAATTAGAACAACCAACCTCACATAGTCATGGCATCACTCTTTTATTCTCTCCACCAATTCAGTTACACCTCGACTCTCCAAAGAAACGCATCAACTCCTGAATTGCCAAACGTCCAAGAAATATGATTCAGTTCTGCTAACTGAATCATAACTGAACAATTAACCATGAAGTGAAACAGTAGCCCTTCGATCAAATTCTCGATTAATTAGCACCGTTTGATTACACCTGCAGGGACTCTTGTTTATCCTATATGCCCACTGGTTGTGACCACGAGCCTAATCAAAAGGCACTTCACAATTTCACGAATTTTGTTGCGAGTCACTCTGACTCTTCCTTCACATGCCCACCAACGATGACCACCGGCTACACCAACAGGCTCTTTGCAATTTCGCGTATCGAAAGTCTTGTGATGAGACTTCTCGAGTCTCCCATGTCACGATCTTCAAAATGGAGCTTAACTGGGATAGCTCCTTCCCTTCTCGTCACCACTGGTTGTGACGAAGCGCTTATCCATAAAGCGCTTTCGTGACTCGCTATTTTGAGAATCCCGTGATGAGGCATCTCAAATCTCCCATGTCACGATCTCCGAAATGGAACTTAGCTAGGCTAGCTCCTTCCTCCATCCTTCAACGATGTGACCTTGGCTATGACCATGGGCCAAACATTCAAGTGATTCGCTTGCCAGATCAACAATCCAGAACTTTGGTGATCCGACGATCCAGATAATTTCGCGACTTTGCATATCGCGAGTTCCTGTGTCATATCATTTTGACTCCTCCAATGTACAGGTCAGCGAAATTACAATCACTCGCCATGTGTCCTCTGGTTCCAACGGCTAGGATTGTTTCACGATTTCACATTTCATGGAGTTGGAGGTTAGCTTACCTCTATTCTCCCGATTCACGAATTTGCGAAACTCCTCATATGCTACCACATGTCCTTCAGATTGAACGATCCCCTTGATTTTGGGACTTTGTAAGCCCTCTTTACCTTGCACTTAAATATCATGCTTGTTCTTCTAGATCCAATGACGTTCGATCCTCGCGCTCAGATCTGGCGCATGATATCTGTTCTCCTCTTCTGTGTTCTCCTCTTGTCTAAATTCAGATCTGACGACCATCAGGAATTTGGGATGGGTGATCCAACTATCACTGTTGCTCTGCACTGAGATTACACTTTTGTTCTTTCCATGCCATTATTGTTGCGTTGTTGATATTTCTATCATTGGAAAACAAGTATACTCTCGTCGTGATGATCTTGCCATCAATGACAAACAAATACTCTACCTTCTATCTATAAACATGCCAACAACAAGGTCATCATCATCCACAACAAATCCTATTGTTGTGAGATGATCTCTGGTTTGAGAAATCTTGGATAAGAAGACATCAATGGTTCCATCCTTTCCCATCCTTAAAGTACGTATTTGTTTCTTCAATATTCTCTTCTGAGTTGGAGCCTTCTTTTCATAGAGATTTTCTAGGGCATCAAAGAAATCTTTGGAAATCCTTAGATGACTAATGATGTGCACCATGATGTCCTTAACTGAGTAAAAAATGACTCTTTTAGCTTTGGCTTGTCTTTTCTTGTATGATGCCCTGCCAGTATTTGAAGTGGGTTCTTATATTATCCTAGTAACCAACTCATCCAAGTCACTCTCTTCTAGGATGTTGAGTATCGTACACTTCCAAGCATTGAAGTTGGAGGCCCCTTCAAGTCTATCTTCAACTTTGATTGAAGAAGAGGCCATGCTGAATTCTCGATCAAATTATGAAGATGATATGCTACTGATGTACAAAAAAACCCCTAAAGAATGGATCTACGCATGCTCAAGTGTACAATCCTTGATATATTTTCACGCCCTAAGCTCTGATACCATGTTAGAATTAGGGAAAATTGAAAAACAAAATGCTTTTAAAATTTTATGTTCACTAGATCAACATAAATAATAAGACATACAAATAGATCTGAAGAAAATAAAATTTCTGAGTATGAAAAAATAACTTTATCTTACCTCTTGATTTAATGAAAGATGTACCTGTCACACATGTGGATGTAAGCCTTTGTAAGTATGCTTAGGCTTAGTTTAGGTTCATGGATCAAACCTCTTAGGGTTTGATCTATGTCAAAGAGAACTGTGGGACAATTTTTCCATGGTTGGAAACCCTCAAAGAAAACAACAATAAATCCTCTGACTTAACATCAATAACCCAACAGAAAAAAAACCTTCAATAGATAGTGAATAGGTAGAAGAATGATATATGACTAGGATAGCAAACCCTTCACTTAGAAAATAGAAAAACCCTCACTCAAATATTGGACAACAAGATGCTAACCCCCATAGGGATCTCAGTACTCCACGCGACGGTTGAAAGGAAGCCCACACAACAAAGGAGATATCCCATAAAGGGGCCTGCGACACTTACAAACTGATATGTGGCCCTAAAGGGGGGACGAAACCCATTGGAACAGGTCCAACTGCTAGAAAAAAGGTCTGGTAGTAAGAAAGGAAGAGTCAACACCAAGAGAGGCATATATGACAACAAGAAAGGCACCTCACATGTAGCATATCAATAGTCATACATCAGCGGACCCTTAAGGGAGAAACTTCCAGCCAACCCATAAACGCTCAGAACTGAAACTGATAATTTAAGGAGAGGCCGCATCAACAAGAGGAAATAGCCACTGAGGTAGCTGCAACAAGGAGAGAGAGGGGAGAGTGTGAGTGAGTATCAAATTCTAGGGTGGGGTATAATTCATAGTTAGGGAGAGGGGTTAGGGTAATTAGGATAGTAATTAAATATTGAAATTTAATTAATATAAATATTAATCAATATGAAACCTATTCAAGGAGCTCTCTGGTTTACTATCCCTGGGGGCTCACGGGTTGCCTACTGTAGTCATGAGACTCTCGCCACTGTATCTCTCTAATCCCTCCCTCCCCGCACTAGCCTCTGACATGACCTTGGGATCGACGTGACCCCACTCCTCTTCCCCACTTCCTTCCCCTACTACCCCCCTCTTGCCTCCTTTATCGATGAAGTAGACAGTGTTGCACTGAGTCTCCAGAGATCGGTCCTACCCTGAAGACGCGGCTGACCTGTCATCAGAAAGGTTTTCACTATGGCCAACTATGACAATGAGGTGGATTACTCTCCATACCCAGGAGAAATACTCCCCTGGATTGGAACATCTGGAAACCCTCCCTTTTCTTCCCACCAACAATTTTCCATGTCGACCCCTCCTTGCTCCCCACTGACCTCCGTGCTCCCACCAGTTTCACATGTCGACTTCCTTTCGCACCTTTATGGAGTCACATGCTCCTCTCCCTCACTTTTACCTGACTCCCCTCCCTGGCCTGACTGCGAACACTGGGATAGATTTCTCTCATCCTCGTCCCCCCGCCACACTTATGTCTTCAACGCTTCCTCCCCCCACTACATCGCACTTCCCCCTCCCTCTCATACAACCCCCCTCTCCCTTGCTCTCTGCGATTTCTTCTCTTCTCCCCCCACTGCTATAGTCTCCTGGAATTTCCCGGACCCTGTAGTAACCTCTTTCCTCTCAGAAACCTCTTTCCCCTCACAAGGCTTGGGAGATCTTGGTGTCCACCCAGACACACTTCCTGATTCTCTCTTCGAAGATCAAGGTGCAAGAGTCCTTTAAACTCGAGATCACAACCATGAATTTTTCACTGATTGTTATCTCCCTTATGAGGGACAATATTACCTCCTATTTCATACCCCCACAAATTTGGAGCAAGGGTTTGTAGCAACACATCTACAATCCCACAACCTCAAAAACTCGGGTCTCAGCCACAACAGAGCACCAGGCCGCTTTCTGCCTTTCGAATGAGATTCAAAAATCCAAGGCAACCCATGGGAAAGGAGGAGAAAGCACAACAAGTGCCTAGGGTCTTCAAAAGAAGACCCAAATTTTATCCTCGATGATAACCTTTCAATGGCAGGAGTATTATCAATGGCTGAAAAAACACTTGTGGGAAAAGCATAGGACCGACACTTCAGTGAAAAACCTTATGAACCTAGGCTGCAATAAATTGGGGAGTAAATTCCAAAAACTCACCCAATATTTTTCGACTGTCTAGAGGCTGGTTTATGATCATATAACCCTACACAGACTATGGATGCACTCCACTCTAGTTGGACAATTGACTCCTCCCCGGTCCTAATGAAACTCTGGAACCCTACTTTTGACGGAAGTAGCGAGAGACTAGACTCTATTCCAATTTGGGTCTGTCTCCCAGGTCTGCCCCCTCATCTCTGGTTTGAGAGATGCTTCAAAGCTCTTGAGAATTTCCTAGGGGATTATATCTCTAAAGATATGAGTTTCCTTGCTACAGGTGATATGGAGGTCGCCTGAATTCTGGTCTCCCTCAAAATCAGGGAAGGTTTAAGAGAATTTATCAATTTTACAGATTTGGGTCGCACAAGAGTTCAGATATTGGAATACGAAGGAGTTCCCTTCCGCTGTAGACGCTTCCACGAATATGAACACGTGGTTAAATGTTTCCCAAAACCCTTCCGAAGAATGCCTGGACACACCCCTCTTGAAGCCAAGTGCCATGGTTGTAAACTTCCTGAAGCAGTTGGGGGCTTCTCCTCCTCCTATGTGTCAAATTCTTTGGGGACTTTCTCCCCTGCTCCAACAGCTCACCAGGATAACCAAAAAACTGAACCTCTGGAGTCAGTCGAAAATGCCTTAGAACTTATTCCATCCACAGGATAAGGGGAAAGATCAGACCATAGTATGGAGACAACGCCACAACACTTGATCAACACCTTTCTGGGTATGCACATCTCTTTTCCCCACCCTGTCTCTGGTTTTCTAAATTCTTTCAATTTGTTCCTAAGTGGTTGCATCCCCCCCACATTTTTTCCCCCATGCACTTTATTTGTCCCTCCCCCTCCTCTTCCTTCCTCTACCTCCCTCTCCCTGTCCCCCTCTTGTCCAATACCCACCCCTGATTGCCTCCCCTCTTTCCTTCTCAAACTCCTGGTCCGGACAGGAACCATCCTTTGATGGATCCGAGAACTCCACCATTCATTATCACCTCCGCAATTTCTCTATCACCTTCCCTCCCTCGAATCACAAAGGCCTTGGTCCTACTCCGGACCCCTGAAAACAAAAAAAAGGCAGAGGCAAGCCATAAAAACTCTCCTTAGCACAATCCAGTGCACTGCTATACATGGCCAAAGGGTGACAAAAATCCCTCCTAGGGGCCCTTAGAGAAAACAAAGTCCATAATGGGGCTCCCCCATGTAGCTCCTCTTCTTCAACTCTCGGGGTTTAGCGAGCCCCTCCAAAAAATACACCCTAAAAAGGTTGGTGACTCTACACTAACCAGATGTTATTTTTCTCCAAGAAACACTTGCATAAAAATGCACAACCACGCAAGCCCTCATGAGCCTCTTTTCAGGCTAGGAATTCCTGGGATTGGATGCCTGCATTAGATCGAGAGGCTTGGTCATTGGATGGATCTCACAAAAAATGAATCTCCTGAACTCTTGGGCATCAAATTCTTGTCTGGGACTCGTGGTTCTAGCCGAAGGACTGGGGATGACTCTCAAGATTCTAAATATCTATGGGCCAAACATAGACATGCCACACTTCTGTAATACCCTCTTCAGAAAATAACTTTTGAGGTCAGAAAACCTAATTATCAGTGGAGACCTCAACTTCTACCTTGGCGAAGAGAAAAGTTGGGGCCCCTCGACTCACCCTGATCCACAAACAACTTTCTTCAACCACTTGTTGGCTACAAATGGCTTCATCGACATTATGCCAACCAAACTACTCCCAACCTGGAGCAATTTAAGAACTGGGGATGCACATGTGGCAAAAAGATTAGATCGGTTTTTGATCATAGACACACGATCTATCCTTCCTCTCCAATTTCGACAATGGATTGGAAGCGGGGGAGACTCATATCACTCCCCTGTCTAGTTAACCCTTGAATATGGACCAAAAAATCTGACCACCCCTTTCAACTTTAACGCAAATTGTCTTCAAGAAGACATTTTCTAAAAAATGGTAAAAGACAATTGGACTCCCATCCAGAATTCAGGAGAAACACCGTAAGCCATACAATTCATGGAAAAGTTTAAAATTAATTAAGAGACTGGTCATTCCATGGGTAAAAACAAAACATAAATAAGAAGAGAAAGAACTCAAAAGCACTAAGGATCAACTGGAGGACATTTACCAAAATATTGATTCTAGTTTCTCTTCGGACACTTCTCGAGAGACACTCAAAACACTTGAAGAAAAATGAAGGAAATTCATGGCCGACAAAGAAGCATTATGGAGACTAAAAAGCAGGGCAATCTAGCTTGAAAATGGGGATGAAAATACAAAATTCTTCCATGCCTTTGCAAAAGGCCGGAAAGAAAAAAAATAGAATTTGGAGCTTAAAGAATCAGGAAGACAGACCAGTCACTTCCTTTGAAGGGCTAGAAAATATGGGGAAAAAACACTTCTAGAATCTCTTCAAAGACGACCTAAGGGACAACCTAGATGACATCATAAAATTGGCCTTATACTTCCCTAGTTTCGTGGATGAGGAAAGAAACCAAAACCTCTATGCATAATTCACCGAAGCCGAACTCAAAGATGCTATGCAAAGATTTCAAAAAGATAAAATCCCAGGACCAAACAGATGGTCCATCAAATTCTACCTGGGCTTCTTCGAACTGATTGGAAAAGATATTCTCAAAGTCATAGAGGAATCCAGACTAAATGGTAGAATTCACAGTCTTCTCAACACCATTTTCATTGCTCTTATTCCTAAGGAAAATGATCATCTTTCCTTTGATGATTTCTAACCCATCTCTCTTTGCAATTGCATCTACAAAATTATTGCACGAAGGCTAAAACCAATAATCTCCTCGTCTATCTCGAAAGAACAATTTGGATTCTTAGAAGGAAGACAAATCCATGAAGCTATTGGGGTAGCACAAGAAGGACTACATAGTCTGAAAACCAAAAAAACAAAGGGTACCATTTTAAATATTGATCTCTCCAATGATTTTGATAGAGTGAATTGGTCTTATATCAAGTTCCTTCTCACTCATATTGGACTTGAGGTTCCTTTTATCAAATGGATAATGGCTTGCATCACTTTGGTTTCCTTCACAATACTCATAAATGGAGCAACATCCCCTTTCTTCACCTCCGAAAAAGGACTTTGTGAAGGTTGCCCCCTCTCCTCCCTACTCTTCTTACTTATGGCCGAGGGACTAAGTAGGACTATCTTAAATGTAGTCAGAACAGGGGAGTTCCATGGCATACAGATCAACACAAGTCAAAGACTCACTCATCTACTCTTTGTAGACGACATCATCATTTTCTGCAGTGGACAAAGGCAAGATGTAGAAGTTCTTTCAAGCATCATCCCCCCCCTTCCATTCAACAACTGGAATGAAAATAAATTTACAAAAATCCATCCTCTCCTTCTCAGAACTGGAAAAGATATTTACAAAAGGATATTTCCCTTCACTCATCAAGACTTCACAGGTGGCCTAAAATATCTTGGTTTTCACCTAAAACCAAATAACTGTCTAAAAAATGACAGGAAACGGCTCATCTCAAAAATGGAGAAAAAATTATCTGGATGGAGCTTCAGGTGGTTCTCAAGAGCAGGAATAATCACACTAACTAAAGTAGTACTATAGGCCATCCCATTCTACTGAATGTCACTGGCCTGGATAATGAAAGGAACATTAGAAAAGATCAGAAAAATCTTCTCTCATTTCATTTGGTCAGGCTCTGGAGACAAAAGCATAGAGCCGTGGGAAAAATGGGATCTATTAGCAAGGCCAAAAGCCGTGGGAGGATGGGGACTCAAATTTTTTTTTTTTTTCTCAAAAGAATTGGCAACAAAAACAAGTTGGATTCTAATCACAAATAACAATCTCTGGTCCTTTGTAATCATTCAAAAATATATAGCCCCAGGCACACTGGAAGACTGGATCATATCCTCAATTAAGTCACATACTTCAGGATCCATTTTATGGAAATCTCTTATTACCTCATTTCCAATTATTGGTGAAGGAATAGCCTGGAGAATAGGCCGAGGTAATGTTCTCCGCATTGGAGCAAATCCCTGGCCTGGCAGTGGAACCACACACATTCTCCCTCCATATATTATCAACCTCCTCCACATGAAAAACATTTACTTACTCTCCCACTTGGATAACCCAACTTCAACAACACTGTGGATTCAAGGATGTAAGAAAGCAGATGACCTAGGGCTAACTGGAGCCTCCTTACTACACTACAAAAAATACATTGAAGCACTTCAAATTGGACACATTAGACTTATTGATAGAGAGGATGAACTGGTCTGGAAAAAGGATCCTTCAGGTGCTTACACCCCAAAATTGGGCTATATCGCACTAAACCTGGATCTCTTTCAACAACAACAATCCTAGTGGTGGAAAGGACTATGGAAGCTAAAGTGCCCATAAAAATAAAAACTCTTTCTATTGGCAGCACTAAATGGGAAAATACCTACATGGGATATTATACAAAAGCGACAGTTCGAAGGGCTTGGTATATTCTTCCTCTCCCACTCAGAAAATGAAACAATTTACCATTTGTTTATTACCTGCCCATTTATCCAAAGAGTATGGATGGAAGTTTCAGCCAACATCAGACAATCGTTCTCACGGGAAGGACAAAGCCTAGAACAAGCTTGGAAAGATTGGTTTCATGACCCAAGATACAGATAACTAAAAGCCCTCCCCCACATCCTAATTTGGGGCATTTGGTTGGCCCAAAACACAAATATTTTCCTTGACAAAGCTTCTGTCCTAGAAAAAACTGTTGCACAAAGCCTCTCAATACTCTCACACTTCCCGCAAACATAAAAAGGGCCAAGCATACAGTCCTTCTCTCCAGAAAAAACAGTCAAATCAAAGTTGTCGGATTACTTTGATGGGGCCTCATAGAACCAAGTTTGCGGGGGCGATTTCATACTACTACTTTCTAAAACTCACTTTTTTCACACAAACTGGGGTTGGGACAATGTACCAACAACTTTGTAGAGATTTTGACCTTAAAACTACTACTTACCTTTGCAAAAGAAAAATATCTGTGACATATCCAAATCTTTGGAGACTCAATGATTATAGTGATTTGGGAAAGGAAACTCCAACAATGTCATAACATTTTACTCCTCCCTATTTTGGAGGATACTTTTCGCCTACTAGAAAATTTTGACACTGTGACTATCTCCCATGTATACATGAATAGGAACATGGTAGCGGATGCACTCTCCAAAGAAGGACTCCTCCTTGCTTTAGGACATTGGGACATCACAGAGCACAAAAATGGAAACACACAAGCTTTTTACCATTGACCTTTTATAGACACAATGTTGGCACAGGGGCAGACTCGGGGTTCAGTTCTAACAACACACAAAAAATCCCTAACTATTGGCCCTTTCGGCAACACCTGCAGAGAAGATGCAGTCTCACTCGAAGTAGCTATAGGGGGTTGCAGGACACAGGTGTCTACAACCAGAGGAAATGAAAAGTGGATCCAGGGCAACACTCTCACACAGATCTATTTATTCTTTATCTTTCTTAAGCCTACTTCACAAAATATATCTCAGATCTAACACAATAGTGAATTAACAATATATCATAGATCAGAAGGACACAACATCAATCACACACAACAACAGGATATACGTGGTTCACCCTCTCCCTAGGGCTACATCCATAGAACTACGCTTTATAATATATTAGATGAAAGCATACAATTCTATTTGCACTCTTATCTTGTGGATCTCTCTCTTCCTCTCTCTTCTCCTCTCTCCCCTCCCTGCATAGCTAGCTACAGGGTTGATCTTCGCACCCAGTTGAAGATCTTACAACACACACTTCTCTCTCAATAATAACAACAATCACTCATCACACACAATCTCTCTCTATCTCTCTAAACCATCCCAGGTCATCTTGACCTTTATTTATACGATACAATGACTCTCGGACAACCTTAGGCCGAAACCTAGGTGTCTGAAACCCTAAATACCAAAACCCTAGGTCAACTTGACCCACGTTTTCAGGGATTTTCCAGCCTGTCTTTCCTTCTTTCTTGCGAGGTGCTCCAAAGCATCCATTGGTGGATTTTTCTGCTTGCTGAGTCATCCATGATCCATATTCCTTGATGATTTGTCTTCCTCGATCTTCCTGTCCAATGGATTTATTTATCTTACTTCTCTCCGTCTTTTCTTCTCTTTTGCTCACTTCAACCCAATCTCAGTCAACTTATCTTCCGCGCAATTCACACTTCACGCTTCTTTCCTTAATCTTTGCAACCTTCCATAACAAAGGGCCAACAAGCCCCCAACACTCACATGTGACTCGTCCTGAGGCACTTCAGGTTTGAACCTTCGGCTTTACTTCGACTTCAGACTGTGCAGAGAAGCCTGTGCTTTCTTCTCTGTCCCACTCTTCTTTCCTTGTGAAGACTGTATTTACTGTGTCCGGTACCCAGTTTCAACTGCACCTGGTACCTAGACCCTTTTTCTCTTGCTTCTACTGGAAGCTGCGAGGCAGCTGGTTGTCATAGTACAATTTCAACTGGCTCCCATTCACCAAACCTTCCTTCCATTCTCCATTCAAAGTTTTCAATTGCGCATATCCTCTTTTTGTAACATAAGAAACCTCATATGGCCCAAGCCAATGTGTCTCGAACTTCCCTGGATGCTTCATGAACTTGATGTCGTATACCAATACTAGATCTCCTTGCTTGAAGGCTTTCTTCTTGATGTGCCTATCATGATAGGCCTTTTCTCGTTCCTTCTGTACCTGCTGATGGAATCCTGTAATAAATCAATCTTCTTCTAGTTCGACCAACTGTACAAGCCTCTCTTGAACAATGCAAATGTCATCCATATCTATGAATGCTGCAAATTTGAGACTAGGGACCAAATATTCCATAGGGACGACTGTTTCTAAGCCATATACCAACTTAAAGGGAGTTTGGATTGTTAACTTCTTGCAAGTAGTTCTATAGGCCCATAGCACTGCTGGTACTCTCAAATCCTAGTCATCCCTGTTCACACTGCAAATCTTTGTCAGCGCTGTCTCCAAGATCTTGTTGAAAGATTCGACCATCCCGTTCGCTTGTGGGTGGTAAAGAGTACTCTTTTGGTGATGAACTTCAAATTCCTGAGTCAAGGCTTCAATAGTCTTATTAATAAAATGTGTACCTTGATCAATCATCAGGGTCTTCGGGCATCCAAACCTGGTTATGATATCCTCAAATATAAATCGCATAGTTGTAGTTGCACTACAGTCCTTAACTTCTCTTGCTTCTGCCCATGTTATCAAATACTCTGTCGCAGTAATGATGTATCTAGCTCCTGTGCGCTTCCCTGGTGGGTTTATAGGTCCCACAAAATCAATTGCCCATTTCTCAAATGCTTGTAAAGTCATCTATGGTGCTAAATGTATCTCATCTCTTCGGGAAGGCTTCCCAATTCTTTGGCATGCATCGCAGGATTTATAGTATTCCTTGGCATCTTTATGTAAAGTAGGCCACCAGAGGCCAGCTCTAAGAACCTTCTGCACTATTGATTTACCTGCGTAGTGTCCTCCTGCGATGCCTTCATGTGCTTCTGCTAAAATCAGTGGTCTCTTTGCCTCCATAACGCATCTCCTCATGATCTCATCAGGTCCCATCTTGTATAGTTGTCTGACTATAAGTGAAAAATATGCAGCGCGTACTACCAGTTGTTTCTTCTGAATGATTGTGTATTCGTGAGGTGTCATTCTTGTTTACAGGAACTGGACTATCTCGCCGAAGTGATAATCAATATTCTTGATGGCCAGTAGTTGTGCATCAGGTAGTGTATCCTCCAAACTAGTAGGTTCCTCTCCATGTTCCAACCTAGACAAGTGGTCAGGTCCCTTGTTCTTTCTCCTTGACTTGACCACAATCTCAAAATCATATTCCTGGAATAACAGTAGCCATCTACATATTCTTCCTCCCATTAGCTTGTTGACTAGGTATTTCAACGTAGAGTGACCAATGAACATCTTAAAGTGGCCTCCCAAAAAGTAGTGACAAAACTTCTGCAAAACATACACCATAGCTAAACCTTCTCTCACAGTGGTGGTGTAATTTATCTCAGCTGTAGATAGTTTCTTGCTAGCAAAGGCTAACATGTGGTCAATATCTCCTGGTCTTGGTTGTGCTAACACTGCTCCTAATGCAATAGAGGATGCATTAACATGCACATGAAATTCCTTTCTCCAATCCGGGAAAACCAGAATAGGCGCAATAACCATTTTTTGTTTCAGTGTGTCAAAGCTCTGATGACATTCTTCTATCCATTGAAACTGACAATCTTTCTTCAGAAGCTTCTCCATAGGTGTTGTAATATGTGCATATCATTTAATGAACTTCCTGTAGTATCCAGTATGTCCCAACGCAGTGCGTAACTGTTTGGATGAGGTAGGAGGGGGTAGATCAACAATAATGGAAATCTTAGATGGATCTACCAACAATCCCTGCATACACACAATGTGGCCTAGAAACACTCCAAAGGGTGAAAAGAAGACACACTTATTCAGATTCAGGGAAATCTGACATTGACTGCACTTATCCAACATTAGTCTTAAACATTCAATATGATTTTGTAATAAGCTAAAAACAATCCAATCATCAAAATATGCTTCCAAAAATTTGTGTAAAAATTCCTTGAATGCTTCGAACACCACCCTGGAAAAGATGGCTGGTGCATTCTTCAATCTGAAAGGAATCACTGTATACTGGTAGGAACCCCATTTTGTTGCAAATTTGGTCTTGTGGCAATCTTACTTGGAGATCCTGATATGGTGATAACCTGAAAATCCATCTGTAAATGAATATACCTCCTGTCCTCCTACATTATCTAACACTTCGTCTATAAACGATGTAGGGAATGGGTCATGAAAACAAGAATCATTCAGCTTTCTAATATCTACACAGATCCTAATCTCTCTTGTTTTATTATCTTGTACCACCATAAGACTAATCCACTCCGATTCTTCAACAAGTTCTATGATTCCTGCTTCCAACATTCTGTCTAATTCAATCTTCACTTTCTCCTTATATTTGGGATTCAATCTGTAGGGTCTCTGTTTAACTAGCCTTGCATCTGGTTTCAAGGGGATATTCATCTCTCCCATGGGCCCTTTTATGCCCTTCATATCAGTGAACTTGGTTGAGAACAAGTCCTGATATTCATGCAGTAATTATGTGATCTTATCAATGGTGGCATCATCCCAGTAATCTCCAACATTAGCAAGCTTAGGTGCTTGCTCTGTTCCAATATTAACTTTCTTGATTCTGATCGGCTGTCCAATGAAAGGTAGTTCGACTCCTGGTCCTTCTACGCCTCTCTTTCCTTCCTTTTTTGCGATGTTCACATTCCTAGGATCATCGTCTTCATCGACATTGATATTGTAGCATCCTTGCAGTTTTTGAAGAGGTGGAGTCCATTCATCCTCTTCTTGATCCACAAGGAGGCTAGGTTCCTCCTCAAAGACTTCCTGTCTAACAACTTGTAGAGCTTGATCTACTGAAGGGTACTAGCTTTCAAATGAAAATGTAGCTATAAAGTTCTGAGTCATATCGTACCAACCTGAAGTGGTGAGGCACAGTTATGCTTGTAGATACCAATTGATAGGCATTGTGTCCAATGTGTTGATGAATTTATGCACCCACTGTTCTTGAGGAATACTCCTCCAAGCCTCCTCACAACCTCGCACATGGTCCTTTGGACAACTTTGACTTGTGTATCGAACTTCACATCTTTCTATCTGTTCTGAAAAGCGCGCTGTCATCAGAGTGCAACATTGTATCCAATCCACAATGTTCCTTTTATGTGTCCCCCACCATATTGTTGGAGTAGATTTCAAAGCCTCATCCAGTGCCAACAATATCTGTTGTGTTGGTAAAACTTCTTCAAATTCTAGTAAGAACATTTCTAAATGATTTAAACCATCAAATGTGGGCAAGTTACTTACTTCTATGCCAATCCAACGAACTTCCTTGGTCAATCTGGCACATCTCCACACAGAAAATTCATACATTTTGTTCTGCCAGTTTTCTAGTGCTTCTTCTGAGTCTGATGAACATGCGTTGTCACTTTGCCAGCTTAAATTCCTGTCTACTGTAGGGTTAATGTAATCCCGTTGTCTTACTGTCAATTTATATATATTCTCTAGCTCATATGCGCGGTCTTCTTCTCTGATAGGTTCTGTGTATCTTCGACCTTCATCAGGATCCAGTGGTGCAATGACCCTAAGGCCATCACCTTAAAATTTCATTCTTCTTTTATTTAAGTCAACAACAGTGGAATTGTTGAAATCCCAATCGATTCCTAACAGCGCAGGATAAGGACAACTATCATCAACTATCTCAATCACCTCGAAGTCCACAAACGTTCTTACAATGTCAGTGTCCACAAGGACATGTTCCAACCTACCAAAGGGGCTTACTGCCTGCTGATTAGCCATCCTAAGCCTGATAGGGGAATAGATCAACTTAGGTTTTCCCATCAGTGTCTAGGTCTGCTTCATCATAACATTGAACTCCGATCCTAAGTCGAGGACCACATAATCTATATCGTAATCTCCAATTTGAGAATTAAGGTGTAGTTCCTTATTTGTCCTCTTTTTGGATAGTTGATGTAATGCTTTATTTAGTAAAGGATCTACCCTTCCTATCTCATACTGTCTGATCAAATTTTGTAGTTCTTGTATGGCTTTTTCATTCTTAATCAAATTAATGAAAGTACATAAGAATTCCATACGTCTGCTTACCTCTTTTCCTTCTCCAGGCGAAGTAGACTGATTAAAGGCTAGGGGCATTCCACATTCTCTCACTTCTGGTTGTGCCTTTGATGAAGAAGCTTGATCTCTTCCAAAATATTTTCTTGCCTCTTCAAATGTCTGCTTCTCTTTCTTTGGATCAAATTCCTGTGTCTTCTCCGCAACTCTTCTAACTCCTGATTCTTCTGTAATCTTCCTTGGAGTCACCCTGTCTTCTGCTATAACAACGCCTCCTCTAGTGATAACAACGACTCTAGGATCCACTCTGCAATATTCTGCTGAGATTAGTTGTACTTGTTGGTTTCCTCCTCG
Source organism: Picea engelmannii (assembly GCA_009831015.1). NCBI lineage: Eukaryota > Viridiplantae > Streptophyta > Pinopsida > Pinales > Pinaceae > Picea > Picea engelmannii. The sequence continues at coordinate 363,354 of ML778710.1, forward strand.
TCTTTCCTGAAGTTTGGCTAATAGTGTAGGACAATCTTCTATGACATGTTCAAATGAATTGCAGTAACTGCAAGTGGTACAAGGGTTCTAAAAGTCCCTTGCCAAGTGGCATGGTTGTGCATAGTTATAACAAATGATCTGACCTCGAACTCAACCCATGCCTCCTCCTCGTCCTCTTCCTATGAATCCACCACGAGGGTTGAAGTTTCATCTTCCTAGGGAGTTAAACTGCATAGTATTTTCTTCTTTTTGTACTTCACCTTGAATTCTATATGTGTTTCTTGATCTTTCATGCAAGAGGTCATAATCCATACAATATTTCTCATCATGCCCCACAGATTTACAAAATGTGCAGTAAATATTGGTAGGTGTCTGAACATATTTTTGCATGTAATAGCATTCTCCAAGTCAATGTCTATTTCTACATACCTCGCACCAAGGTATATTAACCTGCTTCAAAGGGATTGGGGCTCCTGAAGCCAAGTACTCATGAAATGGAGGACAATGCTCCTTATCATGGCCTTATGATTTGCATCTGATACACCAAATATATTCTCTTTTATATTTTCCCTTATCCTTCTTCATATCTTCGACCTGTAGTGATAAGCTAGTTAGCTGACTCAAAGTTTGACTCATACCTGAGCTGGACTCTCCCATAGGGGTTGATTCTAGTTTCATAGCGATCTCCAGTGCCTAAAATTGCGAAGCGATCTCCTGTTGCATCAGAGGGACTCTGATGTGTGGTAGGAGGGAAACAATGAACCATTCTTTATTTTGTTTGCATGGGATTTGAAAACTCAAATGGCCTATGAAGGTATTAAACCTATGATCAAACTCCCAAACAAGTTCAGCTACTTTCTTCTTAATTTCTTTCAACTCTGTGATGCACTGCGACTCTGACTTGGGTTTCTTGAATTCTACAATCAATGCAGTCTTGATCTCGTTCAACGGTTTCGGTTGGACAAATCCTTGGACAAACTTCATGTACCAGCTTAGTGCACGATCTCTCAGGGTAGTACTAAACCGAGCTCTCTTAACAGCTTCGTCGGTGACATTCTTAATACTCCATACAACTTCGCATAAGAAACAATGTTGGTCATGATCTTCAGATCCATCTCCCCTAAAGGTGGGTAACCTCATCTCATCTGCCATAGATCTTCCTAATATTCCTGACTGAGTATGCACTGAACCACTTGTACCAGTGCTCTGAGTGTTCTGATAACTTAGGTTACTTTGGTTACTTAATGTTGTTAAAATAACAGGGGGCGTAATAGCACTTACTTCAACGGTTTGCGTAGTCCCTGAAGTTTCTGACTTTTCTCGACGAGGTTCTTCAGTCTTTCCTTCTTCTGCCCTAGCGGACTCTGAATGTTCCTCATTCTGTAGCTCTTCTTCTTCTCCATTGTAGAACCCTTCTTCCTGTGCTGGTGGTTTGTGACTCTGCTCGAACAAGTTCACCAGAGGAACTTCTCTGAAGGTTCTCCCACTACGTGTGTGTCTGACCTCTGTGTCACTGTCATTGTGTGAATTCTTGAACACTAGATTTTTCAATCTGACCCACTACTATATCTTCAGGATGTTCTTCTTATGCAATATCATCTTGATATTGAACTTCAAGAAGTGTAAAAATTTTCCTCTAGGTCCCTTAAAGAAATATCTCTCTGCTTGGCTATATGATTCTACCCTATCCATAGAAAACTCAGTGATATACCCTCCGATGGTACTATCAAACCAATGATCTACTGCTCTTGACATGACATTATCAATTCTCTTGACCTTCTTGATCAACGTCGATGTCCAAACCACAGGCGGTATGAGTTTGATCTCAAACTGGGTATCTGCTAATCTGGCTAGCCACTCGTATAGTTCCTTATGAATTCCTCCAAAGAAAATCTCGTGTATATAAGTAAAGATATACCTTCCCAACCAATCTTCTGTACTAATATTAGGTTTCTTGTTTTGAGCTTCAGCGAAGTCCTTCTCTTGTTCTTCTATCCACTTATGAATCTCTGTCTTTGATGGAAACCACCTTGACATTTCCTCAAGAAGATCTCGGTCCCGACAATAGAACCATTTGTTGGCACAAGGGAATACCCAGGGTTCAGTTCTAATAGCGCACCAACAAGCCCTAACTACTGGCCCTTTCGGAAACACCTGTAGAGAAGATGTAGTCTCACACGAAGTAGCTATAGGGGATTGCAGGACACATGTGTCTACAACCAGAGGAAATGCAAAGTGGTTCCAGGGAAACACTCTCACACAGATCTAGTTATTCTTTATCTTTCTTAAGCCTACTACGCAAACTAGATCTCAGATATAGCACAATAGTGCATTAACAATATATCAGAGATCAGAAGGACACACCATCAATCACAGACAACAAAAGGATATACATGGTTCACCCTCTCCCTAGGGATATGTCTACAAAACTGTGCTTTATAATATATTAGATGAAAGCATATAGTTTTATCTGCACTCTTAGCTGGCATATCTCTCTCTTGTCCTCTCTCCCCTCCCTGCACACCCAAATGCAGGGTTGATCTTCGCACCCAGCTGAAGATCTTACAACATAGACTTCTCTCTTAGTAATAACAATAATCACTCATCATACATAATCTCTCTCTATCTCTCTAACCCATCCCAGGTCATCTTGACCTTTATTTATACAATACAATGACTCTTGGACAACCTTAGGTCGAAACCTAGGTGTCTAAAACCCTAAATGTCAAAACCTTAGCTCTCTATAACCCTAGGTCAACTTGACCCACATTTTCAGGGCTTCGCCAACCCATCTTTCCTTCTTTCTTGCGAGGTGCTCCAAATAATCCATTGGTGGATTTTTCCACTTGCTGAGTCATCTATAATCCATATTCCTTTCTGATATGTCTTCCTCGATCTCCTCATCCAATGGATTGCTTTCTCTTACTTCGCTCCATCTTTTCTTCTCTTTTGGTCACTTCGACCCGATCTCAGTCAACTTGTCTTTCGCATAGTTCACACTTCGTGCTTCTTTCCTTAATCTTCAAAACCTTCCATAACCAAGGGCCAACACACAACAACCCAACAATAGGATTCATAGCAGGAGAAACAACAACATTAAAAAATCCATTTTGGATGCAATCAACAACTTAAATTTTTGGAAGAATTCTACACAAGACTACAGATCAACAGATTCACAATCTGCAACTTAGATTCACAGCCCACTGGGTTCAATACTTGTAACCTAAACATATATTTTTTGGGAACTCTCTACTCGGCAGAAAGTGAGTGAATTTCCAAAATCTCTTTTATTTTTCTCTGACACATATACTACACCCTAGAGGTGGTTTTCTCCTTGAAGCACCTACATAATGTAATTTTATCTCTTTAGATGAATAAAATTACGCTTTTTTCCATGAAAAAAAATAAATATTAATTAATATGTCAATTATATTAATTAAAATCCTAATTACATATAAAACCCCAATCACATAAAATAAACCCCAATTACCTAAAATAAAACCCAATCACATAAACCAAGGGGGTAAGCATAACAACAAGGGGTCACATTTAAGATAAAGTCAAGGGGGTTTCCATAATAGAAAAACATGTCCACATGAGTCTCATAGTGACCTATAAATTTTATCATCACTACATAAGGGGGTACATCATCAATGTGGTCATGTCCATCTTCATAGACACTCCTAGGTCTCATGGACCATCCCGGGAGAGAGGAAGAGGATCACACATCAACACATTTTGGTATTACACCAATATATTCCTGGTCAAAGACCAGGTTTCCCTAGAACACATCTGGGGGCCCTATAACACATATAGGGTCTTATCCACCAAGGTACAAGACCAAGTATCAACCCATGCATTAATCAAGGATTCTTTGGTGTTAGCACCATGATTTTCATAGCTAAGGTTAGAGGTTTGTCAACAATTTGCAAAGTCATGCATGTTGGCACCCATTGTGTTTTTATGCCTGACATCATCTAACATCTCCAAGGGTTAGTTTAAAAAGGAATCTTATCATTTATTTTTTCCATTTCCATTTGCAACTGCACACTGCAAAATTTGCTACGCGTTGCACAAATCAATTCACCACGCAAAGGATTCTGTCGCGTAGTGGATTTCGTCATGCAGTGGATTTCGTCATGCAATGGATTCATCATGTAGTGGGTTGTCGTGCATGGGATGTTTGGGCACATAATATTTTTCACGCAGAGGATGTCATCGCGTAATGGATTTCGTCGCGCAGTGGATTTCCTTGCACAGTGGGCTGTCACACATAGGATGTCATCTCACAATGGATTTTGTAGCGCAGTGTATGTTGTCGGGCATAGGATGTTTTTGTGTAGAGGATGCCATCATGTAGAGAATGTTTTCACGTAGAATATTCTATCGCGCAGAGAATGTTGTTGCACAAATGACATTGTCGCGCAGAGGATGATGTCGCGCAAAGGATGTTGTCGCGCAGAGGATGATGTCGCACAAAGGATGTTGTCGCGCAAAAGATGTTGTCATGCAAAGGATGTTGTCACACAAAGAATTCTGTCATGCAAAAGATGTTGTCATGCATAGGATGTTTTCTTGCATAGGATGTTGTCGCGCATAAGATTTTCTTGCACACAAGCTACAGGGCATGTTGCATAAATGACTGGTTTAGTAGTCAACTTCAAGATCACTTTTTGACAAACTGGAGAGGAATTTTGAAAATCACCAAGAGGATTTTTTCGAGGACAAACCAAATAATTAAAACCTCTCTCATATTTGAAAACAATTTCACATTTTGGGAGATTCGAAGGAATCTTTGAGCCCTATTTTTAAATTTTCATGATTTTCGGTCCGAGACATGTTTTTGTGACACATATTTCGTCCATCTGGAGATTAATTTCAAGAAACCAAGAGAGGTTTTTATTTAAAACGATCTTACCTACAAAAATCGTTTTCATATTTTACACATCTATTATAGTTTGAGAATTACAAGTGACATTTTGAAGCCTGGTTTTCATAATTTCGCCTCCTGAAAAGCAGGAAATCAGTTAAAATGTGTCATTACTGTTTGTAATGGTTTCTATATTGGGAAAGGGGTTGGAGTTAGAAATGGTGATCTGTAAAGGACATATAGTGCTATATATTTCATGGTATGAGAGTATAGAGGGGTTGGTTGGAAAAACAGTGTAGACAATGACTATTGATTGTAGTTTTTAGATCTGATTGAGATTTAATGCAAAAGTCCTGATGCTTTGATGAAAATATTCTAACGGTGGAAGTATGATGTATTGTATTATTTATTTGCGTATGTGCTTCCCTGTGCTCTTTATATTCACATCTGTGATTTCTTTCTAAATCAGAACGTGATTTCAAATCTAGAATTCATTGTGCAGTGCTCTAGATTCACACCATTTAGACAAACTGTGTTTCTTCTAAGTTAACTCTGAATTCATCCCAAGCGATGCTTCGAGTTGCTTCATGTATTTTTCTCTCGCCACACACAATGATTTTTAACTGAAGTTTTCTTCTTATTCATCCTTTATCCTCTCGATTCCAGTCACTAAGTCATTTGTTTCTATCTTTTTCTTAAATCGACTCCATTTCCCAATTGTACTTTCTCTCTTGCTTGTCCTACCATCCATTTTAAAACAAAAATAAACTTGTCCTATTGCAGAATCTGATCTCTGTGCATTTATTGATGAAATATTTGAGTTATTACCAGTCATTATACATATGAGAGATCCCTCTCTGGTTTTATAGGTCATAATACAATCTAAAGTTGGTTTGTAGGTTACCTTGGCCTTTCTTTGATGCAACCCAAAGAAATTACTGAGTGCTAACATTTTGGCGTCGTTTCCAGGGACGAAATTGAAAATGTTCCCTTGGAAAGAATGACATGGTTGAGTTCTGAGGTCTGAGAGTAGCAGACACTTGGGCACATATTGACTATATTTATGCTTTGGCGACTCCACACATCAGAAAATCAGTTGGAGGTTATTCCACTGGCAGAAGAATCCAGAGCTAAAGTTTTCATGGAGACTCCAATCAAGCTTCAAATGCGATTCAAAGACTCCACTGGAGAATGAGACCCGTTGAAAAAGATATGGAAGGGAAGTATGGAAAAATCAGGTACTCGATCTTAAGTTTAGTCCAAGAAGTACTTTTCTATTTTATCAATATCTTCTTGTCCTTTCCTGAGTTTTTCAAAATAATATTTCTTCACTTACTGCATTCAAATGAAGCCCAGAGGTCTACCCTTGTATATCCTCCATGGAAAAATGTAGGTATACCTCCTGCTTGTATAACCGATTTTCACCAAGCTCCTTCCTCTGAGCCATATGATGTTCATAATCATTCTTGTGAGATTAATGAAACCAAAGTTGATCTTGTACCTTCTGTTCTTAATCCTACACCCTCCAAGATTCAAGAAATATATAGTCCTCTTAAATTTCCTTCCATCCTTCATGACTTTCCTCTAAAACATTATAAATAACTTCCTCGGTTCGATGGAGAGCTTGATGGAAAGTCAACTGAAAAACATATTCAGGTCTTTGAGCATTTTATAGAACTTTTTGAGATTGAACATGATGATGTGTCTATGAGGGCCTTTTCTCAGTCCTTACAAGGATATGCCAAAGCATGTTTCAGACATTTGCAGCCTTAGTCGATTACCTCGTGGGATGAATTGAGGGAAGCTTTCCATAGATTTTGGGGTGAGAGAAAGTCATGGGATCTACTCCTTTCAGAGTTTTATGCCATGAGAATAATGAAAGATGAAACCATCTCAAATTTCAATAGGAGGTTTGCTAGTCTTTATTATAAACTACCTAACGAAATTCAACCCACTGAAGCTATTGCCATGCTCCATTATGCAAAAACTTTTCATACAGATTTGTCTTTCCTTCTGATGGAAATAAGATATAATTCCTTACAATAAATGTTTAATGATGCTCAGGAGATTCGACACAATATTCAAGCATGTAAACAAATTTGAAATGAGGAGTTGGATGCTAAAGAACATGATAGTGAATATGAACAAAAAATAGTTGATTTGAATCTTGAGAAGAGGGTTAATAATATCATATATCCTCTTGAAGCTTTAAATGTTGATGATTTTACAAAGGATTATATTCCACTTATTGAAAAAGAAGGTGCTAATTTAGCTTCTGATCCATCTGATCATACGCATGGGGCTGATTGTTTTATGTGTTCATTTGTAGATAGTCAAGAAAATGAATTTGCAAATCAACTTATTGAAGAGTAGGTTGATGTCCCAAGATTTATCTTGTTAGATGACATTGCATATGTTGTTGATTTGCGTATATATGATGAATATGATGATGATTATGGTGTTGAATTCCTAGAACAACGAGATGAATGTTCTCTATCAGAAAATGTTCCTTTTCAGTAGTGTAATGAGAGCAATCAGCCTACATATCACAGTTACAAAGAAGAAAGTATTGAATCAACTGAAGGAAATTCTTTGCCTTTATTCTTTTCTTCATTTAAATTGTTGAAAGAAAATTCTAAGATCATCACCGAAGAAAAGGAATGCATGTTGATGCCAAATCACACTAATTCACTAGAACAAATTGACAAGAAATTGCAGCAATATTCTCATGTGTTTGATGACCCTATTACTTGTTATGTAGAAGGTCTTGTCAGTTCAAAATTGTAGCCATTGGTCAAAGATGAATCTGAAAATGAGTATGTTCAGAAATCCAAAGAAATCGAAAAATGTGCATATGACAACAATGAAGAAAATGAAGAAAGTTTTGAATTAGGTGAAAGAACTTTGCCATTATGTTTTGCGTCTTTCAAATTGCTGAAGAAAAATGTTTATAATGTTTCAAATCAGAAATCCTCCAGGCATGATGTTGAATATGAAGAAAGCAGTGGACTGGCAAATGAAAACTGTCTTCCATTATGTTTTTCTTCCTTTGAATTGTTGAAAGTAAATCATGAGATAACCGAGGAAGCATTGAAGTCTAACTACATTCACAGTGACATTGTTTTACATGAGAAAATTGTTATCAGTGAATAGGACCAACAACCTTCTCATACTTTTAATGACCCTGTTGTTGATTACATGGAAGGTTATTTTAGATCAGATTTGCAGCCTGTGATCAACTACCAGCGTGGAAATAAATATGATGGTCAATCAACATCAATGTTAGAGATGGATTTCTTTCCACTAGGGGTTTCATTTCAACCAACACTGTCTTCTTATTCAAAATATTGTTATTTCCAGCAGTCTCAACATATTTTTCAGCCTTGTTGTGGTAATCAACAGGTTGAATTACATGAAAACAAGGATGCAGTGGAAGGGGTAAAACATGATTGTTGTTTTATGTATGTTTTGGAGGATCCATTTGCAGTTTTGTTGGAGGTGGAAAACGGTCCCAATGTTTTTAATTTTTTTAGTTTTGAATTTATAGATAAATTTTTGAATGACTTATCAGTAAACATGATTTGGAGAAAGCATGTGCAAAGAAAGTAAAAAATGGATAAAGTGCTTGCATGGTTTCATTGGCATTTTTATTTCACTTGATTGACATCTTTTTGAGTAGTTAGGGTAGGTAGGAGTGTGAATAAGCTCGGTACTATGAGCACGTCTTTTAGCAATCTGCAGTTTTCATTTTCATCTTAGTTTCAGATTTCAGTTTGGAGCATATACAACTTTGGGTTTTCAGCGGACGCAGGTTACAAGTTACAGTTGGAAAGTTGAGTTTGGGAGAAACCCAATGGATAGGCCCCTGGTCTACTATTCTTTGCTACCTCATAATGAGGATAGCATCCCCATTGGAGCCAACTGTAAGCACCATGATTTTCATAGCTAAGGTTAGAGGTTTGTCAACAATTTGCAAAGTCATGCATGTTAGCACCCATATTGTTTTTATGCCTGGCATCATCTAACATATCCAAGGGTCAGTTTCAAAAGGAAGCTTATCATTTATTTTTTCCATTTCCATTTGCAACTGCGCGCTGCAAAATTTGCTATGTGTTGCACATAGCACTTCACCGCACAAAGGATTCTGTCGTGCAGTGGATTTTGTCGCACAATGGATTTCGTCACGCAGTAGATTTCATCGTGTAGTGGGTTGTCACACATGGGATGTTGTCGTGGATAGGACGTTGTCGCACAAAGGATGTCATCACGCAATGGATTTCGTCGCTCAGTGGGCTGTCACGCATAGGATGTTATCGCGCAGAGGATGTCATTACGCAGTGGATTTCATCGCGCAATGGATTCTATCATGCATAGAATGTTGTCACGCAAAGGATGCTGTCACGTAGCAGATGTTGTCACGTAGAGGATTCTGTCGCGCAGAGAATGTTGTCGCGCAAAGGACATTGTCGCACAGAGGACGTTGTCGCGCAAAGGATGTTGTCGCGCAGAAGATGTTGTCATGCAGAGGATGATGTCGCACAGAAGATGTTGTCGCAAAAAGGACATTGTCATGCAAAGGATGTTGTTGTGCAAAATATGTTGTCACATAGAGGATGTTTACGTGCATAGGATGTTGCCGCGCATACGATTTTCTTGCGCACAGGCTACAGGGTGCGTTGCGCAAACGACTGGTTTATTAGTCAACTTAAATATCACTTTATGACCAACTGGAGATGAATTTTGAAAATCCCCAAGAGGATTTTGTCAAGGACAAACCAAATAATAAAAACCTCTCTCATATTTAATTTTTTTTTCATATTTTTGGAGATTCAAAGGAATCTTTGAGCCCTATTTTTCAGTTTTCATGATTTCCTGTCCGAGACATTTTTTTGCGACACGTATTCTGACCATTTGGAGATGCATTTCAAGAAACCGAGAGATTTTTTTATTTAAAATGAGATTACCTACAAAACCATTCTCATATTTTACACAACTGTTACAGTTTGAGAATTACAAGTGGCATTTTGAATCCTATTTTTCATCATTTCGCCTCCTAAAAAGCAGGAAATCAGTTAAAACGTGTCATTATTGTTTGTAACGGTTTCTATTTTGGGAAAGGGGTTGGAGTTCAAAATGGTGAGATGTAAAGGAAATATAGTGCTATATATTTCATGGTATGAGAGTATAGAGGCATTGGTTGGAAAACCAATGTAGATCGTGACTATTGATTGTAGTTTTTTTATCTGATTAGGATTTAATGCAAAAGTCCTGAAGCTTTGATGAAAATATTCTAACGGTGGAAGTATGATGTATTGTATTATTTCTTTGCGTATGTGATTTCCTGTGCTCTTTATATTCACATCTGTGATTTTTGTCTAAATCAGAACATGATTTCCAATCTAGAATTCACCATGTAGTGATCTAGATTCGCGCCATTTAGACAAACTATGTTTCTTCTAAGTTAACTCTGAATTCATCCCAAGCGATGTTCCAAGTTGTTTCATGTATTTTTCTCTCGCCACACACAATGATTTTTAACTGAAGTTTGTTGCTTATTAAGACTTTATCCTCTCGAGTCCAGTCACTGATTCATTTGTTTCTATCGTTTTCTTAAATCGGATCCATTGCCCAATGGTACTTTCTCTCTTGCTTGTCCTACCATCCCTTTTAAAATAAAAATAAACTTGTCCTATTGCAGAATCTGACCTCTGTGCATTTATTGATGAAATATTTGAGTTATTACCAGTAATTAGACATATGAGAGAGCCCTCTGTGGTTGTATAGGTCAGAATACAATATAAAGTTGGTTTGTAGGTTACCTTGGCCTTTATTTGAGGTAGCCCAAAGAAATTACTGAGTGCTAACACTTGGAACACATCCAGGGGCCCTAGACACATCTAGGGACTTATATCAACCTCCAAGGAACGAATCCAATGATCAATCCAAGCATCGGGCAATGACTCCTTGGAACACATCTAGGGGCCCTAGAACACATCTAGGGTCTTACTGCTTGGTCCTAGACCAAGAACCCAAGTAATCTACTGGGGGCCCTCACAAGGGTATTTTTCCATGGATCTCACTGCTTGGTATCATACCAAGAAACTCTAGGAGTGTGCTGGGGGCCCTAGTCCACAACTAGGATCTTATGCCATCCTCCAGGAGAATGGCTCTTGTAACTGCACTAATTTCAACACTTATCATATATAGGGTAGTTCAAAATTGATCCGTATTATATTGAGAACCAAATGAGATACAAAAATAACTATGGCAGAGATCACATAAATATAGTGGAACCCAAATTTTATTGATGAATAAAATAATAGAGTATTTTAGAATATGAACTGGTTAGAATGGTGGTAGATTATCTTTGAAGAGTAAGAGATGTTAGCTACACTCATTCACAAAAATATATTACAAGAGGTCCAAAGAGTGACCTTGTTTGAAGGAATAATAATATGCTCTTTTACAAATGGGGGGGGGGGGGTCGTATATATAGTACTTATGGATGCCCTTTCCCTCAAAAGTCATATCATTTCACTAATTTTTATATTACTATATGTTTTTATTTTCTTTATCTCATTTTACAATACCATGAGTGAATACCATGGGCTTAAAAATGTTGATTCGGTGGAAGAGGTGGATGGCCACTGATTTCCACTTAGATTATTCCGCACCCCTTAGCAAGCAATGGTCCCCATTGCATCAAGTTTTTGTAGGAGATGGGGAAAATTTTGTAGAATTTGAATCCTGGTGAGCCACTTTCCTTGTTGAAGAAGTTCTCCTAATCTGACAACCTGATAGATTTGTATGATTTGTTGTCACCAACCTTAAATTTGCGTGGAACTTGATGTTGGTTGTGTCGCTGGTTGTACTTAGAATTAGCCTTTTGAAGGATGTCATGAACCTGTTGTTTGAGGTGTTGGATCCATTCAACAAATTTGGTTGCTCGATCTGTCTCATTTTGAGTGTGGGAGGAATCTATTGGTGAAGATGTAGTAGGAAGGGATACCTAAATGGGGGCTAATGGATGGAACCCCAAGCACACCTGAAAACGACTGTGGCCAATAGAGATATGAAGAGATCTGTAATAGCTTATCTTGACTTGACAGTGGAGAGGCACTCCCATAGTTGAAGCAAAAATATCTTTGTGCTCCTATACAATCTCATCGACCTGCTTCTGCTAGTATAATATATTCTATCTAGTACATATGGTCTCACTCTGGTGTCTTTGATTTCTGTAAATTTTCTTGTTTTTTGGGCTGTCCTTTCGAAGCATTTTCCATCTAGAAACTTTTCTAAGTTTCTAGAAGCCTCCTTTTGGATTGGATTTTTCTTTTTCAAGTTTTACTGATCCATTCGCGCTTTGTCCCTTTATGAGTCGTGAATATCCACTATTTTCGCTTGTATGACCCGCAGATGTCTGCTAGTCCTAGTGTACACAATTGCGACTCTATGTAAGAAACTTGATTTTTTAGCCTTTCTCTCGATTTTGGGAGGGTTTGGTTTGGTTCTTTAGTACAATCTGAGCCTGTTGGGTTTGATTTTTCTTTTTATTGCAATGTTAAGTCTCTGAAAACTCTCAAATCATTCTAAAACTTCTTTCTCTTGGTCTCCTAGTGTTTTTGGCTTACTTTTTGTCTCTCTACTACATTTTGAGTTTTTGTATTTATACACATTTTTCCAACCTTTTCTGATTGTATACACTCTTTTCTCTCACATAAACCACGTACATATTCTACCCTTATATAGGAGTGAATTGTGTATTTTAGTGCCCAAAAACACGTAAGTGTTGGTCATATCCACGCTTTGTGCAAGGCCAAATCACGAATATTCACGCTTTGTGGAAGGAAAAACTACATATAAACTTCATACGCACTTCCTACATTGATACAAACCACGTATATACATCCTGAGTGGGCCTAATGCTTAAGAACATGTGTTTCCTCCTAAGAGGTCACAAGTTCAAATCCAGAGGGGGGTAGGGTATGTATACCTTTGTAGACTTTACCAGTCAAATTGTTGGGAAGAGGGGGTCTCATACACAAATTTGGTGTTTGTCTTGGTCATGAACTTAACAATATATTATTATTATTATTATAATCTTATATCCATGATTTGCAGTGGGGTGACCTGCAGATGCCTCCAAAAAGTGACTTTTTTGCTTGTTTTTCATCCTTTTTGGAGCCTTGTTCTAGCTAGTTTGGGGGTATTTTTTGGGGACTTTGGTCCTGAAACGTTTTATGGCCTATAGGAGGTTAGTAAGGCCTTAAATTTGAATGGAAAAAAAAAATATTTTGATCCATCTTTGTTTCCCTTTTATCCCTTGGATTCCATGACTATAGGACTAGTCGTGTTCTCAACATCTTGATTTTCTGGTCACTGTTATGGTCATGTTTGAAACTTGAGTTTATATTTGATTTTGAGACTTTTTTTTTTTTTTTTCCTTGTATTTTTAAATCACAAAACTAAAAAAAATTCTTTCTTTTAGCATCTTTTGTTAGTTTTTCTTTGGTAGAAAGAAAAAGAAAAAAAATAAAAAAAAAAACCTAGTTTTTCCACTAATTAGGTTTCTTTATTTTTTTTGCATTGTTTTGCATTGTTATTTGAAAAAGAAAATGATACTAGCATAGGATTTTGTTTTCTCATCATATTGAAAACATTTCAAAATAAAAATAAGGAAAAATTTGCATGTCAATGTTTGAAGGATTGTTCGTGCATTTTCTTTTTTGAAACTCTTTTTCATTGAAGAATTAGTGTAAAGTTTTATTTGCCAATGTTCTTATAAGTTTTATTTTTTGCAAGAGTCTCAAACAACATCAATTTCACTCCATACCCTTTGAGTAAAAATAACCACTAAAATGAACGGTAAACTTAAAATGTACCATATTTTTTTTATAGGGTTCACAAACAAGTTTAGGGTTAGGGCATTGGTTTAGGTTGGAGAGTTAATTTCTCCAAGGCCAGAAAACAAACATATGATTCTGAGATAGGGAGAGTCTCAAATCCAACTATCATATAAGTACAGCTGGGAAGCTCCTCTAAAACATGAGTAAAACACGAGGTTGCATAAAGGAGAGTCGAGGAGATATCCGCTCCAAATCTTAACTGAGCGTAGTGGAGAGATCGTATATTGGGGGCTTTTCCTGAAGTGATACTGACCCATCTGGCATCAGTCCTCTAGAAGAGCTTTGAGCTTAGTTACCCTGCCCATACGTTCAATCTTGATTGTTGACTGTGTTATATCACAAGTTGTAGGTTGGTAAAATCCTGACCCAACCACAAAGCAAGTGCTACAACTATGGGAATCCTACACCCAATGTCACCTCGATGTAGGTTCCGCACTTCAAGGGTGACTAGGTCACTCTAGGGAGGCGATTCTGGTGACCCTAGGGGGAATGAGAAGGATGAAGGAAAGTGTAAGGAGAATTCCCCTAGAATTTCAAGTGATGGAAGAAATCATTGGTTGGAAATGGTAAGTGAAGAGAAGTAAATGGATACCAAGTAAAGATATAGTTTCCGGTGCACCTGTACCTACCCGAGACACAAGAAAAGACACTTTTCCAACCAAGTATAGTAATAGATCAACAAGTTAATTTTTTTTCCATAAAATAAACAACTACAAGTTAGTAAATCAACAAATAAATGTTACACTAAATCTACTTTGAGGGGTTAGATTGACTAGCTAGTTAGTAGGTGAGTTAGGCTGGCAAATAGCTAGGTTTAGGCTAGGCATTGTTCAATGGTTTAGGGATGTCACAAGTCTTCCTTTTCTGCAGAAAATTGCAGACCTATGATTTTATCTACCTAATGCAAATATCAGCAAATTTAGCGGTCATATGTTGGTGCTAGGTGGCCCAAAAAGTGCGCCCTATATAGGAGACTCAATGGCTCAAAAATGGAGGGAAGTTAGGGGTTAGTTAGTGAGATATTAACACCTAGGGTTAGTGATTTTCTATAGCCTAATGGTTGTAGGAAACAAGTTAGTACAGAAATGTGAAATCATGGAAGAAAAGGGACGCCCTAAGGGAGGAAAAATCCCCAAGGAATCAAGATCATTATAGTTTAAGTGATGGAAGAAAGCATTGGTTGGAAATGGTAAGTGAAGAGAAGTAAATGGATACCAAGTAAAGAGATAGTTGTTTGTGCACCTGTACCTACTTGAGGCACAAGACAATACACTTTTCGAACCAAGTATAGTAATGGATCAGTAATTTAAGTTTGTTGTCCCTAAAATACAATAGCATAAAAGTTAGTAAATCAACAAATAAATGTTACACTAAAGCTACTTTGAGGTGTTAGATTGACTAGCTAGTTAGTAGGTGAGTTAGGTTGGCAAATATCTAGGTTTAGGCTAGGCATTGGTAAATGGTTTAGGGATGTCACAAGTCTGAGTTTTCTACAGAAAATTATAGACCTATGACTGTAGCTAACTTAGGCAAATATCAACAAAATTAGTGGTCATATGTTAGTGCTAGGTGGCCCAAAAAGTGTGCCCTAGCTAGGAGACTCAGTAGTTGAAAAATGGAGGGAAGTTAGGGGTTAGTTAGTGAGATATTATCACCTAGGGTTAGTGATTTTATATAGCCTAATGGTTGTAGGAAACAAGTTAGTACATAAATGATAAATCATGGAAGAAAAAGGATGCCCTAAGGGAGGAAAAATCCCCAAGGCATCAAGATCATTATCCAAAAGAGAAAGCTTGCAAAGGTTGAAATTTCACGTTTGTCGAGGCAGTTGTTTTGTATCTCCAATGCAACTTGAAATTGATTAGTGCCTTAGACTATTGGGTAATGGGGTCAAAGAGATGAAGAATCTTAACTAAAGCCTCGAGGGTGTATTCCCTTGTAGTTCCCAAGTATAGCTAGACTTCTTAGGGTCATGCCAAGAGGGTATACGCCCTTGTATTTATCTTGGAAAAAGCACCTTGAAAAGCAATAGACCTTACAAAAGTTAAGCTTGGATAAAAGATTTGACTTGCAAATTCCCTAGGGGTGTACGCCCTTGTAATTCCTAGGGTTTTCAAACCAAAACAAGAATACCTTGAAGGGTGTACGCCCTTGTAATTCTCCAAGAAAACTTGTGCGTAATAATCTCCTTCAAAAAAAGAAAATGAAAATACCTTGGGGAGGGTGTATTCCATTATACTTATCCCAAGGGTTTGACAAGTGAAAAATTATAGAATTTAAAGCAAGATAAAAAGACAATAAATGTATATTTCTCTTACCAAATTCATAAATAGCATTGAACAAACCCTTATCTCCAAGATTTAGAACATCCACATGCAAGAGAAAGAGATTCCAAGCCTAGCACATCACTTTTCCACCAATAGCCTAGAAAAACCAAGACAAGTGCAGAGAGAGAGAGAGAGAATGCTCAAAGCTAGCACAAATTTAGTCCAATAGCCTCTCACAATGGAGAGGTATGTCTTTTTGTAAAAATGAAATGAGGTGATATCAATTTATATCATCCTCCTAAACATAATTTGTCCACAATTGTCCATAATATTAGGGTAAAACACAAGACAAGGGGATAACAACCCTTGTCTTTCCCCTTTAAAATAATTTAACACCATTTAACACAGAAACCCTAAAATAAAGCTGACATCATCCCTTGAAGGAGGACATTTTGGAAAATTGAGCAACTCGTTGGAGTTGGGTTGCAAAGTAGGGCCTCCAAAGGCCATGTGGAAATCATCCATATCCTCTCCACCTCAAAATTCCACGTGTCATGCTTTCTTTCATCATCAACCACTACATGCCCCTCAAATGTGACGTCAAGCCCCTAGGGAGTGACATTTTTCCCCTTCTAGGAAAGTCGTTTGGCATGTCAAAGGTGGGATATGCCTATCTAGGTGTCTCTTAGGCCTCCGAATGAATCTTTCTATCATCTGGCATGTGGGCCTATGTCATCCATCCTATGGGCTGCTTTCCCTCATGGAATTACAAGATAGGATTGCTCTTCCAAAATTGTCCACCAAACTGTACCTGTAAGACAAATGGATACACCCTCCAAGGATCTCAAGTCAAATCATCAAGATGAGTAAATCAAGTTAATAAAATAGCCATTAAAGCATGTATACTAGGACTACACCATACAAACATGTGATTAAGAAACTAGATGTTTTTCCAAGTTTGGTTGTGGGAGGGTTGGCATCGTACTTCTTTTCAATGGATCAAACCCCATAAGTCTAGGAAAAACCCTATATGAGTCATGTGAATGAAGTGGAATAGATGGGGGAAATACTTAATGGGCATGGGGTTAATGATATGTAAGGGTCCATAGGGTCTCATTTATGGGTGCCTTTGTGGAGGGTGTGCTGCACCTTCGACCATAATGCATTTTTTCCAAGCCCATCAATTGCATTTTATCTTTCTTTATTTGTATCTTATTTCAATATAGCATAGAGTGAGTTAGAGGCCACTTCCTTGGTGTGGTGAATAGGTAATGATAGTGTCACCCACAAGTATTGTCACAGAGATGAGAAGGTTGGCTCGTGATGAGACCCCCTTTCCCTCAGCCATGCAACTGAGAGCCAATACCCTAGTGTGATGGTCAAAAATGGTAATTTCATACCATTTTATACCCATGGATGTGATAGGATCGCTCATGATGAGACCCTATATCCTAAACTAATCCTTTAAGCATCTTTATTTATTCTTTTCATGTGGTCCTTATTTTCTTATGGAGAATCTTTTCATTACTTTCCTGGGATCCCCTGGTAGAAGCATTTGGAAGGTTATTTCATTAGGATTTTATATTTTTCTAGCTAACTCCCGTATGGGTCTTCAACCCCTTCTTCCCATGAAATGAGGAATGGTCCCTTCTAGGGTCAATCTACCCCAAAATCCCAAGAGATGATGTCATGAGGGGAAATAATGATGGAAAGCGGTAAGAATGGTCTTGAGTGGCACTGTGAATCATCAAATGAAGCTCCCAGAAACACCACATCCTAAGGGTTACCATCTACTTGAGTGCCCCAAGCCAACCACCAACATTTAAACAATGTAAAAGGCACAATTTCCAAAGAAAATGCCTCATAATAAAAAATAACCTCTGCTACACAAGCTAGAATGCCTCAAATATAATAATGTTACCCACTATCATACTTGACTTGTACCGCATGGAGAAATATCCAAGTGACCTGTGGTGGCAAGATAGTGTGGATGATGACCAAGTGTTGGGTCACTATGGTGGCGATGCGAGTCTCTAGCTGTGAAAAAATGGATACTTCTAGTCATGTGGTCTCTCGGCAATCCATATCTGCAACCTGAAGGCCTCGAGATGTAATCTCCTTAGTTATCCACAAAATGGGGATAACAAACTATACACCCCAGACGTTGACTACGAGTTAGTGAACTTAGTTTCTTTTCCTAGGGATCTCAGAGGTGACTGTGAGGGTTTTCCATGGTACCCATGGCAGATTTTGTATCACACTTTTCAGTACTCTTGGAGGGTGACTCGTGAAGCGTGGGTGCTTGAACCAGATAAGGCTAGTCAATGGAGGTTGGGATAATTTCTTCTCACTCCTTCGTTTGTTGGTCCACCTAACTTAATTAACATGTGCCTCTATCTGGAGGGTCCCTTTCCACTTTTTCATTTCTTTGGGCCCAGGACTTTATCTACCTGGGATGAATATTTGGAAAAGTTGCTTGCTTGTGATGTTTCTCTTAGGAATTTTCAGTGGAGTGCTTATTTGTATTGTTGGCCTTGGGTTGTGTCAGTATCACTTATTTTGGATTATTTATTTAAGGTGGTCGACCAACTGTTCCACAAGTCGGGAAGGACCCCTAGTATTTCACCTGAAAGTGTGGAGCCACCTCCTATAAGGCATGGGTTTCTATACCACTGGTTCATTAGAGTTAGTGTGTGAGACTTTTGTGGACATGAACAATCCTGTGAGGGACAAACCTGTGCATAAGAACAATTTGGTGAAAGTTATTGAGGATACCAACCAAGGGACCCTTGCCCAAGGGGATTCTTGTGCTTTTCCATTCTTTGGAAATGTTGGCGCCCCCTTGATGGCCACTTTGAATATTTCTAGGTTGAATGTAGGACTATCAGTTTGGTTGTGGACCACTCTGAATGTCTCGAATAATCTTAATGCTTCTCAGATAAGCACTTTATGTCATGGGCATCGTATGGATGTTGGTCCTTTACCTTATGCATCCACACAATTTACTCCTTCTCCTTATCCCTCTTCTCGTGAAAGTCTTTCTGCTAGTAACCAGAAGTCTAAAAGGAATAGGAATAGGAAGAGTACGAAGAATAAGCAACCAACCTCTGCTAGTCATGTTGGGAGCGCAAAACCAACCTCTTCTAGTCATGTTGGAGTTATGTCAACAACCTCTGCAAGTCATGTTGATGACAAGAAACTAATCGCTGCAAGTCATGAAGAGGGCACGAGTCTAGTCACTGCTATTCATATTGGATAAACATGACCAACATCTGCAAGTCATGTTGGAGATCAACACCTAGCCACTGCAAGTCATGCTAGGGGCGAACCACCAACCACTGCAAGTCATGTTGGGGGCATTGATATGGTTGATAATCCTAGAAGTATAGGATGTAAGACAAAGTTCCCTTGTAATATTTGCAAAGGAGATCACCTTACTCATCTGTGCCCTGCTATTGTTGTGGTACAAAGAGCATGGTCCTTGTTTGAAGGCTCTGCTAGTTCTATGTCGTTTTCAGATTCCCAAGAATATAGTCAATCATTGGTTGATGAAGTGATCATGCCGATCCCATATTCGGCCGATACTAGTCTCGTTTTGGGGGGTGATGCATATCTTGACCATGATGTCCCACATCCTATTCAACTAGTGGTTGAGGAAGTGTTCACGCTATTGTAATCTTTGGCCGATCCCACTCTTCTCTTGGAGAGTGACCAATATTCCAAAGTGGTCGCACCGACAAAATCTTTGGATGATCCCACTCTTATTTCAGGGAGTGATGCATCGTTCAACCATGCCTTTAGAGTTTCCAGTTCAATACCTTTTGAACAAGGGGGCATTCCACTCTCTTCGAGTATGATCCCTCGAATTCCTAGGATGGTTTCCTTTGATTGAAATGATCTTGTAGAGTCACGCCTTCCTTCTTCTTCACATTTCCAGATAACAGTTATGGTTGAGTCTATGTTGAAAGGCGTTCGTCAATGTATTGTAGATGAAGGATCCTTTGCAAGTATTTTATCCTCCTCGACTTGGAAAGATTTGGGTTCTCCCAATATTGTGTCAGCTACTAGTGAGCTGTTGGATTTCGACAGAAGACCTAGGGAATGTCTGGGGATTCTTCCTCAATTTCCTATAAAGTTAGGTGGGAAAAATGTTCTAGTCGATCTGTTAGTGGTGCTAGGCCATGTATACTTTAATATGCTTCTTGGGTGTGATTATGTTTATTCTATGAAGGTTGTGGTGTCTATGCTATTTCGTGTGATGCATTTTCCTCACAACTGAATCATTGTCACTATTGAGCAGCTTTCATCCGATAATCACCATCCTAGTTCGGCTTTGGCTTAGTTTTCCCCTTTGTGTGTTCCTAGTGTTCGAGTAGACTATTCCCTACCACGGGTGAATTATGTGGCATCTTATCCTCAATTTTCAATTGCTTATGAGAAAGGATATTTACAGTCATGTTGGCCTTCTCGAGACAAGGTCTCGACAACTGATCACGTCTTGTATCCAATGGGGGCAAGTGAGATCCTACTTTTGCCTTTTGTCTCGAGTAATATGGCGTTTCATGTGGAGTCTCATATTATTGTTTGTGAGACCTCGAGCCCTAGTATTTGTGTGTTGTCGAGCCCTGGGTTCATGGATGTTGAGTTGCCTTCAGATGAGGCTATCCTTGAAGCTATGATTAAGGATTTTTCGACTTTTTCCTGAACTGGAAAATTTACAGGTTTTTTACCAAAGAAACCCTTGGCCCGAGCCTAGCAATGGGCTCTACCTAGAGAAATAATATGCATAATCCAAAAGGTTGCGTGGTCCTCTATACATATTCTACTTTTAGGATTTCGTGTTTTCAAGTTCTATATCCCTTAACACATGTTTTTATCAAAGGTTTCTATATTGAACTTATTAACTTCTGGGTAAGTTTTTTTGGTCTTATATACAAGACTTTGAAGACATTTTTCTTTGGTACCTTTCTTCATGTTGATCCATTCTGACAAGTAATGCTATTGAAACTGGCATATAGGTTATATTTTTCCCCTCATGCATTTTTTCATTATCTGTTTCCTATTTCATTTTTCCTTAGGATTGACCCCACTGAGTTGCGATATGAAATCTTCTCTATTGTTTAGAAGTGTCATAGTTCATGTGATATAGCCTACCTTCCATGGGAATCCTAGCTTAGATCCCCTTTTCATTTTGGTGCCCATGCTGCAAGTTTTTAATAGTCTCGCCATGACTTTGCGTTGAATCTGCATATCTTCTTCTCAATATTTTTCTGGACATTACCTACGGGACTCCCTCTAACATATGCTGCTACGTGTGTCAACACTTTTTGGATTCTTCAGTAGGTATTGTGTTCTTTACTAGCATATAGGTAGGTTCATTTCCGCCTACATAATGTATTTCTCTATATCATTCACATATCTACCATAGGATCCACCCCATTTGTTTTCGACATCATATCTTCAAGTTGTTTTAAAGGTGTCATTATGAATGATAGAGATTACCTCTCCATGGGTGTTCTTGTTAGTACCTTACTGGAATTTTTGACACCTATGTTGCAGTTGTTTCAGTAGGCTCAAAAGACCTATTTAGTCATGCCATGTCTTTGAGTTGAGGCTTCATGACTTCCTCTCAATCTCTTGTTGGCTAACCTACCCACAAGGCTTCCAAAATTTTGTTTAGTTGTAATTGCATTGCATATTAACTGCTCATGATTTTAGGTTTGATGTCGACTTCAACTTGCTATTGTTGAACCATTTTCTTATTCAATCCTACTAATTGCTAGCCTTGCAATTTATTTCTTTGTGACTCAACACCTTAGCCCTGTAGGAAACATTCCCATGAGTGTCTTTATCCTGCACATGCTTCCTTACATTGAGTATAGGTATGTTCCTTGTGCTTTGGAACTAGTTTGCTTACTCATGACACTCGTTTCCTCCACTGTGCTATAACATTTTTTTTTCCAGGCTTTAATAACATGAAAAATACAAAAAAATAAAAAAACTGAAAAGAAGGGGGGGAAAGTATCTATATTTTTGTTAGAAACAGTCTTGTTTCCCTTGAACAAAGCACAATATTTGAGTTAATATCTCAATATTTTGGGTTTAGTATGGCTTTGGGAGACTTTTTCTCATTTTTGAGCATAATATCCTCCAATTGGTTATTCTTCCAACCATATGGAGCGTTTGTTGATGCTTCATATATCACGAATGTATCCTATTTTATAATCCATGCTGCCTAAGTCACATAATATGTCATTCTTTTATTCAAGGGAAGTTTCAGCCTAAGTCAACCATTCTATAGAAAGTCTCTGACCTTTTAAGTCTACATTCCCGTGTCATTCAAGTACATCTCATCATCACAAGTATCTTTGTATCTCAGCTGTGCTAGTATAGAATTAGGTACCCATTGAATTCTTGATAGTGGGTATGCTCTTATCAACTTTGACATATTTATTTGAGAGTATGACCTAGAGTTGCACCCTGGGCCTATTTCTAGTACTCCTTCTCTCTTATATGACCATAGGGTTTGTTCCTGTCCATTTTGGGTCATCCGAGGAAGGGCCATCATGGCGAGTTGATGCTTGAACACCTTCTTGAGACAAGTTATTGGAAATTGATCATGTATTGTATCCAATAGGGTTATGTAAGCCTTTTCTTACCCCTCTTGGCATAAGTAATATGGAGTTTCCTCTTGAGTATGAAATTTTTGTTTGTAATACCTCGAGCCCTGGTATTTGTGAGTTTTTGAGACCCTATTTCATGGATGTTGAGTTTCCTTTGGATAAGGGCATTCTTGAAGCTATGATTATGGATCTTCGACCTCCTCCTGAACTGGAATATTTACAAGTTGGTTTCAAACAAAAATCTTGGCTTTATCCTAGCAATGGGCTCTACCTAGAGAACTACTATGCATAAGTTCTAAGGCTGTGTGATCCTCTGTACATATTATACTTTTAGGGTTTCTTGTTTTCAAGTTTCGTATTCCATAACACATGTTTTTATCAGAGATTTATATATTGGACTTATTAACTTCTAGGTAAGTTTTTTGGTCTTATATATAGGACTTTGGAGACATTTTCTTTGGTACCTTTTCGTTCCGTTTCGATCCATTCTGACAAGTAATGATATCGAAACTTACATATAGGTTAGATTTTCCCTTCCATGCATTATTGTGTTATTTGTTTCTTGTTTCATTTTTCCTTAGTATCGACCCCACTGAGTTGCGACACACAACCTTCTCTGATGTTTATAAGTGTCGTAATTCATATGGTAGAACCTACCTTCCATGGGCATTCTAGCTTATACTTCATTTTGATTCTAGCGCTCATGCTACAATTTTCTATTTAGGCTCAGGAGTCCTATTTAGTCCCTCCATGACTTTGCGTTGAAGCCTCATATCTTCTTCTCAATATTTTTCTTTCCATTACCCACAAGACTCCCTCTTATACATGCCAATTATGTTGGCATCTCTTCAGATTCTAAAAAATGTATTATGTTATTTATTGGCATATAGGGTAGGGTCATTTAGGCCTACACAATACATTTATATGTATCACTCACATATCTTCCATAGGATCCAACCCGTTCATTTTTGACATCATACCTTCAAGCTACTTATAAGGTGTCGTTTATGGATGGTAGAGCTTACCTCTTCATGGGTGTCCTAGTTAGTACCTTACTGGCCTTTTTGACACCCATGCTATAGTTTTCTTGTAGGCTCATAAGCCCTCTTTAGTCTCTCCATGTCTTTGCATTGAATCCTCATGATTTTTTCTCAATATATTTCTGGCTAATGTACCCACAGGGCTTCCAAACTTTGTTGAGTTGTAATTGTATTTCATATTAACCGCTCACTATTTTAGGCCTAATGTCGACTTCAACTTGATATTGTTGAATCATTTTCTTATGCATTCCTACTAGTTTCTAGCCTTGCAGTTTATGCCTTTGCAACTTGACACCTTAACCTGGGAGGAAACATCCCCTGAGTGTCCTTATCCCGCACATGCTTCCTTGCATTGAGAATAGGTATGTTCCTTGCATTGAGAATAGGAAAGCATCTATCTCTTTTGTTGGAAGCAGTCTTGTCGCCCTTGAACAAAGCACAATCTTGAGTCAATATCTCAATATTTTGGGTTTGGTATGGCTTTAGGAGATTTTTTCTCATTTTTGAGTATAATCTCCAAGGTTGGTTATTCTTCCAACCATATGGAGTGTTTGTGGATGTCTCGTGTATCAAAAATGTATCCCAGTTTATAGTTGTGTTGCCTAAGTCACATAATGTGTCGTGCTTTTGTTCAAGGAAAGTTTCAACCCGACTCAACCTTTCTGCAACAAATCTATGACCTTTCAAGTTGGTCTTCCCGTGTCAATCAATTATTTCTCATCATCACACATATATTTGTATCTCACTCGTGCTAGTATAGAAGGTCCTCATTGACTTCTTGTTGGTGGGTCTAATCTTATAGACTCCGACACATTGCTTTGATAGTATGACCTTGAGTTTCATCTGGGGCCTATTTCCATTATTGATAGGTGACCTTGCACTCAACATATGAAAAAACATCATTGGTCCCTGACTGAGCAACTTCCCTTGTGTTTGACATCAACAAAAATCATCACACATAGGGATTCATGCAGTACCTTGGTTTCCATTTGATCCCTTTGGTGGATTCCTAATATTTTTCAATAGTATTTAGTATTGGCTACTATTCAAAGAGTCTTTGTTGTGCGCTATTCCATATGGTGCATGCCGGAGTCATACTTTGGTGTGGTCCTTACAATATGTTCGTCCAAATATTTGGCCTTCTACTATCCATCGTGTTGGATGATGGACGATGCCTTAATTCCTTCCTTCCAACGGATCTCTTCCTATAAAATTCAACACATCTTGCTATGGGATATGGATCTAGAGTCATATTTGGTACCTTGGGGCTTGCAGTTATTAGTGGCAGGTTCCCTCGCTATTTACCATGGGAATACATCAATGTCCCATGCTCGATAGATTCTACTAGGTGTTTGACATCATCTCATTTATTCGCACTTGTTAGATTGTACCATGGTACCTTGATGCCCATTATCATCATTGGTGGGTCATCTCGTGTTTTTTAACGATATACATCAATGAATGGTAATCAAACAATGTCTCATTGTGTTCGACCCCGACACATATATTCACATAGTGTAGACTCGTACCATGACGAATCATTTTGAATACTTCGGGTGAAGTACAAGAATCACATCTTTTCTGCTCCTACCCGACATATATTGTACCACCCCATAGACAATGGAACTTGTAGAGGATCAATTTGTTCACTCCATTGGTCCCAGATATCCTATGCTTTTTTATTTTGAGACATATCTCCATTGTGTATCTATTTGTGGCTATGATCTACTTTGACATGGATCCACTATGTATTCCTCGTGGTCGTTCTTGCTACATTTTGACGCTTGAATCCGTCAGGACCAAAACGATAACCTCATGAGGACATCAGTCCCCCTTCATTTTTAGAGAGGTGGTTCTCCTCTTTGGATAAAATATATATTTTGAATATCTTGGAGTAGGGAAAGTGGTAGAGAGAAAACCCCAAATCTTTGTTGTCTAGATTTAAATGAAAATGGTTCTTCAATAACCAAATATGTTCTTTATGTGCAACAAAAGTATTTTTACAATAAGAAAATATTGAAGGAGGGATTCAACATCAGAATTAAATTGTGATCAACATCACACACAATCTTCTTAATCATATATAAATACATCCATGTCTTCTTCATGAGAAATATGAGAGAATGATTTGATCATCTCAAAGAATTTTAATATCGTACTGCAATTATTAATCAAAGATAAATTGATGGGTCAACCTCAAATATCTCATACTTAAAACTCAAAGTTACAAGATACAGTCAAGATCAACCCCGAAGCAATTCTTTGTGGAGTTTTATTCATGAAAGATGTTCTTCATTACAAAATATTTGACAACCATGTATGTGGCTGCATATACTCTATGATCATATAAGAAAATATCTTAGAAAAATATAAGAAGAACACTCAACAACTCAACCTTGTTCCCAACTTTGAGATTCAAGCATAAAACTATGAGAAGTGGTGTAGAAGAATGAAAAGAATGGAGACGATGGAAATTTCTTTCTTTTGATCAAAATCTTGATTGTGTATCCATGGATGTACCTTATTCTTCCTCTGATCTTCTTCCCTACCCCTTTGACAATACTGATTCTTGGACCTCTGATGGAGCCCCTCTTCTCTTTTTAAGGAGATATTTTCTAACTACTTGAGTAGTTAGGGTTTCTCCCTTCTAGAAATTCCCGTACAAGTTTCTTCTTGAAACATCCCTTTTAATTAATTCCTCATTAATGAACTCACATCATTCATATAAGTATATTGGAAATGGGTCCCTCTCCTTTTTTTAATAAAAGTTTTAATTAAATTTTTATTTTTCCCTTTAAGAGAGGATGATTGTGTTTTAATTATCTGGGAATGTCAATAAATTTTTTATCTATGAAAATCATTTCATATGTGATCTTCATCGTCTTATATTTCAAACGATATAAATTTTCCCAAATCTATTGCTTGGATCTCAAGATATAAGCTTGTGAAGTTGAGATGTCACGCATGCCCATTAAAAATGCATCTGACTGATATTTTAATTTCTGGGGAAGATGTAGAAACCTTCATCCTTTGAAAACTGTACCATCATATTCTACATCGAAATACATTTCCAACGGTATAAATTTTACGCGATTCTGACACCCGGAGCTCAAGTTAGGGCCTCTGCAAGATCGTGATTCAACCACCATTGATCAAAATTCATGGACAAATCGGGGCCCTTGGATTAAATTTCATCCAACCATTAATATATTGCCATGTGTATCCAATTAATTGGCTTCCATCTGGCACTCTTCCATAGACTTAAACATATTTCCATGTCATCCAAGGAAATTTGGGCACATGGCATAAGGTTACATGTGGATTAAATAAAATAATGTATAAAGTGGAGACGTTAAAGGTGAGTAATATAATAGTAATATTTTTTTATGAAAGGATTTAAGTGTGGGAGGCACGTGAGTGTAGGAAAGGGGGAAAGGGTAGTGTAGGGAGAATGGTATAAATGTAGGTGGCGGAAAAGGGGAGGGAGAAATGTAGGGAGCGGAGTAAGGGGGAGTGAGGTGAGGTGAGGTGAGGTGAGGTGGGG
>ML778710.1:390656-421688 GCA_009831015.1 Picea engelmannii
ATGAGGGGGGAGATATGAGGGGAGAGAGGAAGGGCGAGTGGGTTGGGAAGTGAGGGGGATGTAATTATTTGATTTATGGTGATTCCGAGCGACCACCATAACTCAAATAAATGTTAAGTATGGGATGGTTGAGGGATGAGGGGTGAGGAAATGGAGAGAGGGGGGTATTTTGAAGGGAGAAGAAGTGAGGGGGTGAAAAATGAGGTGAGCGGAGAAGGGTGAGTGGGCATGATATATGTAAGGGGATATGGTGAGTGAGTCCTCCCTGCCACAATTTGAAATAAAACTAAGTACAGAGTGGGGGAAAGTAAGGGATAAGGGAGGTGGATTAAGAGATGAGAATTTTTTTAAGTGTGGGATGAGTATGGTAGGTTCCCACAAGTGATATTTTTTTATGGGTTTTGAACCAATACAAGAATATTTTCAAGGGTCTTGAACTCAAAAATTTTAAAGAGCACTTCCAAAATATTAGCTTTATTACACATGAAAGAGACACATTTTTCCGCTTTAAAATTTAAACCTAGATATATTGAGCATACGAACTCGAATTTCCGATTTGAAAAATGTGTGACGAAGCTGAGACTAAGGAATATTCAAGGAAATCAAAATAGTTCAAAACTTTTCACCTTCTGATATTATTTTTTTTTATTAATCCAAGAGCAGAAAAATATAGATGAACAAATTTTGGTCAATAACTGGCTCCAACTGCGAGACAGTGACCCCTTGCGGGTTGCTGAGAACACCATAATATCAAGACCCGTTAAATTCTCCATTAGGACATGGAGTCATCTTCAAATTGTACTCTTGTAATTCTTCTTCTTTCATGGAGTTATCTTTAAACTTCAATATAAAGAATGCCTTATTATGCAAAATTGAACTGAAGAAACAAAATATGTACATACATTATCTATCTACCCTAACTTACTTGAAAGAAAGGGGCACCTTAGGTGTAAGCATATTTCCAATGGATCCATTCAAGCATTGATATGATTTGTGGAATAAACTCCAAAATTATGAGATATGTTGGGACTTGTACCAATGAGTCAGGGGCACTCTCAATATGTACTAGAGAAAACTTATACCAAGCATGGTGAATATTTAATTGTGTTGGTTGGAAAACAATGCTCTGGAACCATAATTCAATAAAATCAATTCTTGGTTGCTCAAGAATACTATTGTCTTTGATTGGCTGAGGAGTTTTCAACATAAGAATAAATTCATCATTTTCCTTATTTCCAACCAATTCCAAGGTTCTTGATTCAGAAAAAAATCTCTTGAAAAGACTCTTCTTTCTTGTAAGGGTGATCTTTCTCATCATTCTTTTGAAGATTCATTTCTTCCATCAATTCTTCTTTCTGCAAGTTCTCTTGTGATGTTTCATCATCTATCACAAGGCTGCAATCTTCTTGTGTATTTGGTGGAGGATCCTCAATTTCACTTTCAAATTTGTTGTTCGAAATGTCTTCATACAGAGTACATGAGATGTTGATATCCTTTTCTTGGTCTACAAAATTCTTGCCTTCATTCTCAAAAACAATATTTGATTCAGAAAAGTCTTGCAGTGTTTCATGATATTCTTCTTTTGAATTATTCATTTCATGTTTTTGTGTCCATGTTGGAGAGTGTGGGTGGGAAGCAACATTTAAAACATCGGCAAAAACATATGAATGCACCTTTTGGATGAAATTTTCTACAAATGAATCTTCTGACGCATCCCATCTAGTAATGGAGTTAGTCATTAATGAACTATACCATTCAAAAGCATCCTCTCGTAGAGTTTGTAGGAATAATATACATGTAACATTGTCTTCAGTGAGGTTGAAATCATAACATGTACCTTTAAAATTAATCAAGCATTGCTTTGCATATTCTGAAGCATCCCCAAAGAATGTAGAAAAAATTTCAATAGGAATATTGGGCATTTGAAAGTCTATTTCTGGTAGATTTAAAGGGCTATTATGAAACTGCCTCCTTCTTTGAGTATTTTTCCCTTTTTATGAGTCTTGAAAATCCATTGATGGGCTTGATGAAGAATATAAATAAGCATTATGACATGAATGAAACCCTTCATTTTGAATTTTTTCAATGGAGTTTCCAAGGAGTTCATTCTCCCGAATATTTGGTGCTTCTCGTTTCTTTTTGAAATTACAAAAAAGGTTATCCATGCTTAAAATATGCAACAATTTTATTGAATATTCTTCTCGAAACTTTGAGCCATGGAGATTTTTGGTTCCTCAAATATCTTGAAAATAAATCTGTCCCCCTTTGTTTTTAGAGAGGTGGTTCTCCTCTTTGGCTAAAAGATTATCTTTGAATATCTTGGAGTAGGGAGAGTGCTAGACAAAAAACCCCAGATATTTATTGCTTGGATTTAAATGAAAATGGTTCTTCAATAACCCAATATTATCTTTATGTGCAACAAAAGTCTTTTTACAATAAGAAAATATTGAACGAGGGATTCAACATTAGAATTAAATTGTGATCAACATCACACACAATGTTCTTAATCGTATATAAATACATCCATATCTTCTTCATGAGAAATAGGAGACAATGATTTGATCATCTCAAATAATTTTAATAGAGTACTGGAATTAGTAATAAAAGAGAAATTGATAGGTCAACCTCAAATATCTCATACTTAAAACTCAAAGTTACAAGATACAATCAAGATCAAACCTGAAACAATTCTTGTGTGGACTTTTATTCATGAGAGATGTTCTTCATTACAAAAGATTTGACATGTATGTGGATGAAAATACTCTATGATCATATAATAAAATATCTTAGAAGAATATAAGAAGAACACTCAACAAATCAACCTTCTACCCCACTTCAAGCATAAAACTATGAGAAGTGGTGTAGAAGAATGTAAAGAATGGATAAGATGGAGATTTCTTTCTTTTGATCAAACTATTGATTGTGTATTAATGGTTGTTCCTTCTTCTTCCTCTGATATTCTTCCCTGCCCCTTTAACAATACTGATTCTTGGACCTTTGATGGAGCCTCTCTTCTCTTTTTAAGGAGAGATTTTCTAACTACTTGAGTAGTTAGGGTTTCTCCCTTTTACAAATTCACGTACAAGTTTCTTCTAGAAATTCACGTACATGTTTCGTCCAACCATTAATATATTGTCATGTGTCTCCAATTAATTAGCTTCCATGTGGCACTCCTCCATAGGTTTAAACAATTTCCATGTCAGCCAAGGAAATTTTGGCACATGGCATAAGGTTACATGTGGATTAAATAAAAAAATGTATAAAGTGGAAAAGTTAAAGGTGAGTAATATAATAGTAATAATGTTTTATGAAAGGCGTTAAGTGTGGGAGGCACAAGAGTGTAGAAAATGGGGATAGGGTAGTGTAGGGGGGCGGATAGTGTAGGAAAGGGGGAAAGGGTAGTGTAGGGGGGAGGGGAGTCATCTCCAAATTGAACTCTTGTAATTCTTCTTCTTTCATGGAGTTATCTTCAAACTTCAATATAAAGACTACCTTATTATGCAAAATGGAATTGAAGAAACAAAATATGTACATACATGATAAACCTACCCTAACTTACTTGAAAGAAAGGGGCACCTTAGGGGTAGGTAGATTTCCATTGGATCCATTCAAGCATTGATCTGATTTGTGGATTGAACTCGAAAATTTTGAGATATGTTGGGACTTGTACCAATGAGTCAGGGGCACTCTCAATATGTATTGGAGAAAACTTATATCAACTATGGTGAATATTTAATTGCGTTGTTTGGCCAACAATGCTCTGGAACCATAATTCAATAAAATCAATTCTTGGTTGCTAAAGATAACTATTGTCTTTGATTGGATGGGGAGTTTTCAATATAAGAACACATTCATCATTTTCCTTATTTCCAACCACTTCCAAGTTTCTTGATTGGTAAAAAATATCTTGAAAAGACTCTTCTTTCTTGTAAGGGTGATCTTGCTCATCATTCTTCTCAAGATTCATTTCTTCCATCAATTCTTCTTGTTGCAAGTTCTCTTGTGATGTTTCATCATCTATTACAAGGCTAAAATCTTTTTGTGTATTTGGTGGAGGCTCCTCAATTTCATTTTCAAATGTGTTGTTCGAAATGTCTTCATATGGAGTATATGAGATGCTGATATCCTTTTCTTGGTCTATGAAATTCTTGCCTTCATTCTCTCCAACAAGATTTGATTTAGAAAAGTCTTGCAGTGTTTCATGATATTCTTCTTCTGACTCATTCATTTCATCATTTTGTGTCCATGTGGGAGAGCGTGAGTGGGAAACAACATTTAACACATTAGAAAAAACATATGAATGCAATTTTGGGATGAAATTTTTTGCAAATGAATCTTCTAACGTAGCCCAACTAGTAATGGAGTTAGTCATTAAAGAACTATACCATTCAAGAGCATCCTCTCATAGAGTTTCTATAAATAATCTACATGTAACATTGTCTTCAGTGAGGTTGAAATCATAACATGTACCTTTAAAATTAATCAAGTGTTGATCTGCATCTTCTGAAACATCCCCAAAGAATGTAGAAAACATTTCAATAGGAATATTGGGCATTTGAAAGTCTATTTCTGGTATATTTAAAGTGGTATTATGAAACTACCTCCTTCTTTGAGTATATATCCCTTTTTCCGAGTCTTGCAAATCCATTGATGGGCTTGATGAAGAATATAAAGAATCATTACAACATGAATGAAACCATTCATTTTGAATTTTTTCAATGGATTTTCCAGAGTTTTCATCCTCCCGAATCTTTGGTGCTTCTCGTTTCTTTTTGAAATTACAAAAAAGGTGATCCATGCTTAAAATAAGCAGATGTTTTCTTGAATCTTCTTCTCGAAACTTTGAGTCATGGAGATTTCTAGTTCCTCAAATATCTTGAAAATAAATCGTTCCCCAGTATGGTCACCAAAAGAGTTGACGCTTGAATCCGTTAGGACCGAAACGACAACCTCATGAGGACATCTCTCCCCCTTCGTTTTTAGAGAGATGGTTCTCCTCTTTGGATAAAATATATATCTTTGAATATCTTGGAGTAGGGAGAGTGCTATACAACAAACCCCAAATACTTATTTCTTGGATTTAAATGAAAATGGTTCTTCAATAACCCAATGTGATCTTTATGTGCAACAAAATTCTTTTTACAATAAGAAAATATTGAAGGAGGGATTTAACATCATAATTAAATTGTGATCAACATCACACACGATCCTCTTAATCGTATATAAATCTTCTTCATGAGAAATAGGAGAGAATGATTTGATCATATCAAATAATTTTAACATAGTACTGTTATTAGTAATAAAAGAGAAATTGATAGGTCAACCTCAAATATCTCATACTTAAAACTTAAAGTTACAAGATACAGTCAAGATCAACCCCGAAGCAATTCTTTGTGGAGTTTTATTCATGAAAGATGTCCTTCATTAGAAAATATTTGAAAACCATATATGTGTCTACAAATACTCCATGATCATATAAGAAAAGATATTAGAAGAATATAATAAGAACACTCAATAACTAAGCCTTGTGCCCAACTCTGAGATTCAAGCATAAAACTATGAGAAGTGGTGTAGAAGAATGAAAAGAATGGAGAAGATGGAGATTTATTTATTTTGATCACAATCTTGATTGTGTATCCATGGTTGTAACTTATTCTTCCTATGATCTCCCGCCCCACCCCTTTGACAATACTGATTCTTGGACCTTTGATGGAGCCTCTCTTCTCTTTTTGAGGAGAGATTTTCTAACTACTGAGTAGTTAGGTTTTCTCCCTTCTAGAAATTCCTGTACAAGTTTCTTCTTAAAACATTCCTTTTAATTAATGCCTTATTAATTCCTCATTAATGAACTCACATCATTAATATAATTATATTGAAAATGGGTCCCTCTCCTCATTTTAATAAAAAAATTAATTAAACTTTTATGTTTCCCTTTAAGAGAGGATGATTGTGTTTTAATTATATGGGAATTATAATAAAAAATTTATCCATGGAAATCATTTTATATGTGATCTTCATCATCTTATTTTTTCAACGATATAAAATTTTCCCAAATACGTCCCTTGGATCTCAAGATATGAGCTCGTGAAGTTGAGTTGTCATGCATGCCTACTAAAAATGTATCTGACTGATATTTTAATTTTGGGGGTAAATTTAGCAACCTTCAGCCTTTAAAACCTGTACCATCATCATCTACGTTGAAATACCTTTCCAACTGTATAAATTTTACGCGATTTTGACACCCGAAGCTCAAGTTATGGCCTTTGCAAGATCGTGAATCAACCACCATTGATCAAAATTCATGGACAAATCTGGGCCCTTGGATTAAATTTTGTCCAGCCATTAATGTATTTCCATGTGTCTCCAATTAATTGGCTTCCATGTGACACTCCTCCATAGGATTAAACATATTTCCATGTCATCCAAGAAAAATTGGGCACATGACATAAGGTTACATGTGGATTAAATAAAATAATGTATAAAGTGGAAAAGTTAAAGGTGAGTAATATAATAGTAATAATCATTTAGGAAAGGAGTTAAGTGTGAGAGGCATGGGAGTGTAGGAAAGGGGGAAAGGCTAGTGTAAGGGGGAGGTTAGAAATGTAGGTGGCAGAAAAGGGGAGGGAGAAATGTATGGAGCAAAGTGAGGGGGAGTGACGTGAGGTGAAGTAAGGTAGGGAGGGTAGTTTGTAGGTGGTAGAGATGAGGGGGTTTACACAAGGTGAGGTGAGGGGGGAGAAATGAGGGGAGTGGGGAAGGGTGAGTAGGTTGGGAAGTGAGGGGGATGGAATTATTTGAGTTATGGCAAGTTTGAGCGATCACCATAGCTAAAATAAATTTTAAGTATGGGATGGTTGAGGGATGAGGTGCTAGGAAATGGAGAGAGGGGGGCATTTTGAGGGGAGCGGAAGTGAGCGGGTGAAAAATGAGGTCAGAGGGGAAGGGTGAGTGGACATGATATATGTAAGGGGATATGGTGAGTGATTCCTCCCCGCCACAATTTGAAATAAAACTAAGTACGAAGTGGGGGAAAGTAAGGGGCAAGGGAGGTGGATTAAGAGATGATAATTTTTTTAAGTGTGGGATGAGTATGACAGGTTCCTACAAGTGATAGTTTTTTGTTTTGTTTTTAACCCAATACAATAATATTTTCAAGGGTCTTGAACCCGAAAAATTTTAAGAGCATGTCCAAAATATTATCTTTATTCCACATGAAAGAGGCGTCTTTTTCCACTTAAAACTTTAAACCTGGATATCTTGAGCATACGAACTCGGATTTCCAATCTGAAAAATTGCGTGACGAAGATGAGACCAAGGACTATTAAAGGAAATTGTAATAGTTCAAAAATTTTCACCTTCTGATATCATTTTATTTATTAATCTAAGAGCGGGAAAATATAGATGACCAAATTTTGGTCAACAACTGGCTCCAACTGAGGGACAGTGATCCCCTGTGGGTTGTTGAGAACACCAAAATCTCAGAACCAATTACCTTCTCCATTGGGATATGGAGTTATCTTTAAATTTAACTCTTGTAATTCTTCTTCTTTCATGGAGTTATCTTCAAACTTCAATATAAATAATTCCTTATTATGAAAAATTGAACTGGAGAAACAAAATATGTACATACATGATTTACCTACCCTAAATTACTTGAAAGAAAGGGGCACCTTGGGTGTAGGCAAATTTCCAATGGAGCCATTCAAGCATTGATTTGATTTTTGGAATGAACTCCAAAATTCTGAGGCATGTTTAGAATTGTACCAATGAGTCAGGGGCCATCTCAATATGTACTGGAGAAAACTTATACCAAGTATGGTGAATAATTAATTGCGTTGTTTGGAAAACAATGCTCTAGAGACATATTTCAATAAAATCAATTCTTGTCTGCTCAAGAATATTATTGTCTTTGATTGGTTGAGGAGTTTTCAACATAATAATAAATTCATCGTTTTCCTTGTTTCCAACCACTTGCAAGGTTATTGATTTATAAAAAATCTCTTGAAAATACTCTTCTTTCTTGTAAGGGTGATCTTTCTCATCATTCTTCTCAAGATTAATTTCTTCCATCAATTCATCTTGTTGCAAGTTCTCTTGTGATGTTTCATCATCTATCATAAGGCTGGAATATTCTTGTGTATTTGGTGGAGGCTTCTCAATTTCATTTTTAAATTTGTTGTTTGAAATGTCTTCATATGGAGTATATGACATGTTGATATCCTTTTCTTTGTCTATGGAATTCTTGCCTTCATACACAATAACAAGATTTGATTCATAAAAGTCTCGCAGTGTTTCATGAAATTCTTCTTCTAAATCATTCATTTCAGCTTTTTGTGTCCATGTGGGAGAGGGTGGGTGGGAAACAATATTTAAAACATCAACAAAAACATATGAATGCACCTTTGGGATGAAATTTTCTGCAAATGAATATTTTAATGCATCTCAGGTAGTAATGGAGTTAGTCATTAATGAACTATACCATTCAAGAGAATCCTCTTGTAGAGTTTGTAGGAATAATCTACATGTAACATTGTCTTTAGTGAGGTTGAAATCATAATATGTAACTTTAAAATTAATCAAGTGTTTCTCTGCATCTTCTGAAGAATCCCCAAAGAATGTAGAAAAAAATTCAATAGGAATATTGGGCATTTGAAAGTCTATTTCTGGTAGATTTAAAGGAGTATTATGAAACTGCCTCCTTCTTTGAGTATTTCTCCCGTTTGACAAGTCTTGCAAATCCATTGATGGGCTTGATGAATAATATAAAGAAGCATTATGACACAAATGAAGCCCTTCATTTTGAATTTTTTCAATGGAGTGGCTAGGGAGTTCATTCTCCCGAATCTTTGGTGCTTCTCGTTTCTTTTTGAAATTACAAAAAATGTGAGCCATGCTTAAAATAAGCAAAAAAATTCTTTAATATTATTCTCGAAACTTTGATCCATGGAGATTTCTGGTTCCTCAAATATCTTGAAAATAAATCGTTCCCTTGTATGGTCGCCAAAAATGTTGACGCTCGAATCCATCACCATCGAAATGAAAACCTCATGAGGACATATGTCTCCCTTCGTTTTTAGAGAGGTGGTTCTCCTCTTTGTATAAAAGATATATCTTTGAATATCTTGGAGTAGGGATAGTGCTAGACAACCAACCCCAAATATTTATTGCTTGGATTTAAATGAAAATGGTTCTTCAATAACCCAATATGATCTTTATGTGCAACAAAAGTCTTTTTACAATAAGAAAATTTTAAAGGAGTGCTTCAACATCATAATTAAATTGTGATCAACATCACACACAATATTTTTAATCGTATATAAATATATCCATAAGTTATTCATGAGAAATATGAGAGAATGATTTGATCATCTCAAATAATTTTAACAGAATACTGCAATTAGAAATAAAAGAGAAATTGATAGGTGAACCTCAAATATCTCATACTTAAAACTCAAACTTACAAGATACAATCAAGATCAACCTTGAAGCAATTATTTGTAGAGTTTTATTCATGAAAGATGGTCTTCATTAAAAAAGATTTGACAACCATGTATGTGGTTGAAAATACTCCATGATTATATAAGAAAATATCTTAGAAGAATATAAGAAGAACACTCAACAACTCAGCCTTGTGCCCAACTCTGAGATTCAAGCATAAAACTATGAGAACTGGTGTAGAAGAATGAAAAGAATGGAGAAGATGGAGATTTATTTCTTTTGATTAGAAGCCTGATTGTGTATCCATGGTTGTACCTTATTCTTCCTCTGATATTCTTCCCCGCCCTTTGACAATACTGATTCTTGGACCTTTGATGGAGCCTCTCTTCTCTTTTTAAGGAGAGATTTTCTAACTACTTGAGTAGTTAGGGTTTCTCCCTTCTAGAAATTCCCATACAAATTTCTTCTTGAAAAATTCTTTTTAATTAATGCCTCATTAATTCCTCATTAACTAACTCACATCATTAAAATAAGTATATTGAAAATGGGTCCCTCTCCTTTTTTTAATAAAATTTTTAATAAAATTTTTATTTTTCCCTTTAAGAGAGGATGAATGTGTTTTAATTATATTGGAATGATAATGAACATTTTAGCCATAGAAATCATTTCATATGTGTTATTCATTGACTTATATTTCCAATGATATAAAATTTTCCCAAATCCGTCTCCTGGATCTCAAGATATGAGCTCGTGAAGTTGAGTTGTCACACATGCCCATTAAAACTGAAGCTAACTGATATTTTAATTTATTTGGTAAATTTAGCATCCTTCAGAATTTAAAACCTATACCATCATATTATACGTCAAAATACCTTTCTAACGATATAAATTTTACGCGATTCCGACACCCGGAGCTCAAGTTATGGCCTCTGCAAGATCCTGACTCAGCCACCATTGATCAAAATTCATGGACAAATCTGGGCCCTCGGATTAAATTTCATCAAGCTATTAATATATTTCCATGTGTCTCCAATTAATTGGCTTCCATGTGGCACTCCTCCATAGGTTCAAACATATTTCCATGTCATCCAAGGAAATTTGGGCACATGGCATAAGGTTACATGTGGATTAAATAAAATAATGTATAAAGTGGAAAAGTTAAAGGTGAGTAATATAATATTAATAATGTTTTATGAAAGGAGTTAAGTGTGGGAGGCACGAGAGTGTAGGAAATGGAGAAAGGGTAGTGTAGGGGGGAGGGTAGAAATGTAGGTGGCGGAAAAGGGGAGGGAGAAATGTAGGGAGCAGAGCGAGGGGGAGTGAGGTGAGGTGAGGTAGGGGGTAGTTTGTAGGTGGCAGCGATGAGGGGGGTGACATAGGGTGAGGTAAGGAGTGAGAAATGAGGGGAGCGAGGAAGGGTTAGCAGGTTGGGAAGTGAGGGGGAGGGAATTATTTGAGTTATGGTGAGTCTGAGCGACTACCATAAATCAAATAAATGTTAAGTATCAGATGGTTGAGAGATGAGGGGTGAGGAAATGGAGAGAGGGGGATATTTTGAGGGGAGCAGAAGTGAGAGGGTGAAAAATGAGGTGAGTGGGGAAAGGTGAGCAAGCATGAGAGATGTAAGGGAATATGTTGAGTGATTCCTTCCTGCCACAATTTGAAATAAAACTAATTACAGACTGGAGGAAGGTAAGGGATAAGGGAGGTGGATTAAGAGATGAGAAGATTTTTAAGTGTGGGATGAGTATGGTGGGTTCCCACAAGTGATAGTTTTTTATGTGTTTTGAACCCAATACAAGAATATTTTCAAGGTTCTTGAACTCAGAAAATTTTAAGAGCACTTCCAAAATATCAGTTTTATTCCACATGAAAGAGGCACCTTTTCCCCTTTAAAATTATAATAGTTCAAATTTTGTTACCTTCTGGTATCAATTTTTTATTAATCCAAGAGTGGGAAAATATAGATGACCAAATTTTGGTCAACAACTGGCTCCAACTGCGGCAAAATGATTTCCTGCGGGTTTTTGAGAACACCATAATCTCAATACCAGTTACCTTCTCCATTGGGATATAGAGTCATCTTCAAATTTAACTCTTGTAATTATTATTCTTTCATGAAGTTATCTTCAAACTTAAATATAAAGATTGCCTTATTATGCAAAACTGAACTGAGGAAACAAAATATGTCCATACATGATCTACCTACCCTAACTTACATGAAAGAAAGGGGCACCTTAGGTGTAGGCAGATTTCCAATGGAGCCTTTCAAGCATTGATATGATTTGTGGAATGAACTCCAAAATTTTGAGATATGTTGGGACCTGTACCAATGAGTCAGGGGCACTCTGAATATGTACTAGAGAAAACTTATACCAAGTATGGTGAAGATTTAATTGCGTTGTTTGGCCAACAATGCTCTGGAACCATAATTCAATAAAATCAATTCTTGGTTGCTCAATAATACTATTGTCTTTGATTGGCTAAGGAGTTTTCAACATAAGAATAAATTCATCATTTTCCTTATTTCCAACCACTTCCAAGGTTATTGATTCATAAAAAATCTCTTGAAAATAATCTTCTTTCTTGTAAGGGTGATCTTGCTCATCATTCTTCTCAAGATTCATTTCTTCCATAAATTATTCTTGCTTCAAGTTCTCTTGTGATGTTTCATCATCTATCAGAAGGCTGGAATCTTCTTGTGTATTTGGTGGAGGCTCCTCAATTTCATTTTCAAATTTGTTGTTCGAAATTTCTTCATATGGAGTATATGAGATGTTGATATCCTTTTATTGGCCTATGGAATTTTTTCCTTCATTCTCAGCAACAAGATTTGATTCAGAAAAGTCATGCAGTGTTTCATGATATTCTTCTTTTGAATCATTCATTTCATCTTTTTGTGTCCATGTGGGAGAGGGTGGGTGGGCAACAACATTTAAAACATCAACAAAAACATATAAATGCACCTTTGGGATGAAAGTTTTTGTAAATGAATCTTCTAACACATCCCAACTAGTAATGGAGTTAGTCATTTAAGAACTATACCATTCAAGACCATCCTCTCGTAGAGTTTGTAGGAATAATATACATGTAACATCGTCTTCAATGAGATTGAAATCATAACATGTACCTTTAAAATTAATCAAGTGTTGTTTTGCATCTTTTGAAGCATCCCCAAAGAATGTAGAAAAAATTTCAATAGGAATATTGGGCATTTTGAAATCTATTTCTGGTAGATTTAAAGGGGTATTATGAAACCGCCTCCTTCGTTGAGTATTTCTCCCTTTTGCCAAGTCTTGAAAATCCATTGATGGGATGGATGAAGAATATAACGATGCATTATGACATGAATGAAATCCTACATTTTGAATTTGTTCAATGGAGTTTCTAGGGAGTTCATTCTCTCGAATCTTTGGTGTTTCTTGTTTCTTTTTGAAATTACAAAAAAGGTGAGCCATGCTTAAAATAAGCAACAATTTTCTTGAATCTTCTTCTCGAAACTTTGAGCCATGGGGATTTTCAGTTCCCCGAATATCTTGAAAATAAATAGCTCATTAGTATGGTCACCAAAAATGTTGATGTTTGAATCTGTCAAGACCGAAATGACAACCTCATGAGGACATCCGTCCCCCTTCATTTTTAGAGAGGTGGTTCTCCTCTTTGGATAAAAGATATATCTTTGAATATATTGGAGTAGGGAGAGTGCTAGACAACAAACCCCAAATATTTATTGCTTGGATTTAAATGAAAATGGTTCTTCAATAACCCAATATGATCTTTATGTGCAACAAAAGTCTTTTCAAAATAAGAAAATATTGAAGGAGGGCTTCAACATCAGAATTAAATTGTGATCAACATCACACACAGTCTTCTTAATCATATATAAATGCATCCATATCTTCTTCATGAGAAATATGAGAGAATTATTTGATCATCTCAAATAATTTTAACAGAGTATTGCAATTAGTAATAAAAGAGAAATTGATAGGTTAACCTCAAATATCTCATACTTAAAACTCAAAGTTACAAGTTACAGTCAAGATCAACCCCAAAACAATTTTTTGTGGCGTTTTATTCATGAAATATGGTATTCATTACAAAATATTTGACAGACATGTATGTTTCTACAAATACTCCATGATCATATAAGAAAAGATCTTAGAAGACTATAAGAAGAAAACTCAACAACTCAGCCTTGTGCCCAACTTTGAGATTCAAGCATAAAACTATGAGAAGTAGTGTAGAAGAATGAAAATAATGGAGAAGATGGAGATTCATTTCTTTTGATCAGAAGCTTGATTGTGTATCCATGGCTTTACCTTCTTCTTCCTCTGAGCTTCTGCGCTGCCCCTTTGACAATACTAATTCTTGGACCTTTGATGGAGCCTCTCTTCTCTTTTTAAGGAGAGATTTTCTAACTACTTGAGTAGTTAGGGTTTCTCCGTTCTAGAAATTCCCATACAAGTTTCTTCTTGAAACAATATTTTAATTAATTCCTCATCAATTCCCCATTGATGAACTCACATCATTAATATAAGTATATTGAAAATGGGTCCCTCTCCTTTGTTTAATAAATTTTTTAATTAAACTTTATTTTTTATTTTAAGAGAGGATGATTGTGTTTTAATTATCTAGGAATGATAATAAAATTATTAGCCATGGAAATAATTTCATATGTGATATTCATCGTCTTGTCTTTCCAACGATATAAAATTTTCCAAAATCTGTTGCCTGGATATCAATATATGAGCTTGAGAAGTTGAGTTGTCACGCATGCCCATTAAAACTGCAGCTGACTGATATTTTAATTTCTGTGGAAAATGTATCCCCCTTCAGCATTTGAAACCTATACTATCATCTTCTACGTCAAAATACCTTTCCAACGGTATAAATTTTAAGCAATTCTGACACCCGGAGCTCAAGTTATGGCCTCTGCAAGATCGTGACTCAGCCACCATTGATCAAAATTCATGGACAAATCCGGGCCCTTGGATTAAATTTCGTCAAGCTATTAATATATTTCCATGTGTATCCAATTAATTGGCTTCCATGTGGCACTCCTCCATAGGATTAAACATATTTCCATGTCATACAAAGAAATTTGGGCACATGGCATAAGGTTACATGCGGATTAAATAAAATAATGTATAAAGTGGAAAAGTTAAAGGTGAGTAATATAATAGTAATAATGTTTTATGAAAGGAGTTAAGTGTGGGAGGCACGGGAGTGTAGAAAAGTGGGAAAGGGTTGTGTAGGGGGGAGGGTAGAAATTTAGGTGGTGTAAAAGGGGAGGGATAAATGTAGGGAGCGGGGTGAGGGAGAGTGAGGTGAGGTGAGGTGAGGTAGGGGGTAGTTTGTAGGTGGCGAAGATGAGGGGGGTGACGTAGGGTGAGGTAAGGGGCGATAAATGAGGGGAGAGGGGAAGGGTGAGCAGGTTGGGAAGTTAGGGGGAGGGAATTATTTGAGTTATGGTGAGTCCGAACGACTGCCATAACTCAAATAAATGTTAAGTATGGGATGATTGAGGGATGAGGGGTGAGGAAATCGAGAGAGGGTGGTATTTTGAGGGGAGCGAAAGTGAGGGGGTGAAAAATGAGGTGGGCAGGGAAAGGTGAGCAGGCATGAGAGATTTAAGGGGATATGGTGAGTGAGTCCTTCCTGCCACAATTTGAAATAAAACTAAGTATGTAGTGGGGGAAAGTAAGGGATAAGGGAGGTGGATTAAGAGATGAGAAATTTTTTAAGTGTGGGATGAGTATGGTGGGTTCCCACAAGTGATAGTTTTTTATGGGTTTTGAACCCAATACAAGAAGATTTTCAATGGTCTTGAACCCAAAAAAATTTAAGAGCACTTCCAAAATATTATCTTTATTCCACATTAAAGAGGATCATTTTTTCGATTTAAACTTTAAACATGGATATCTTGAGCATACGAACTTGGATTTTTGATATGAAAAATATGTGACGAAGCTGAGACCGAGGAATATTAAAGGAACTTTATTAGTTCAAAAATCTTCACCTTATGATATCATTTTTTTTATTAATCCAAGAGTGTATATATGACCAAATTTTGGTCAACAACTGGCTCCATCAACGAGTTGCTGAGAACACCAGAATCTCAAGACCGGTTACCTTCTCCTTTGGGATATGTAGTCATATTCAAATTGAACTCTTGTATCTCTTCTTATTTTATGGAGTTATCTTCAAACTTCAATATAAATACTACTTAATTATGCAAAACTTAATTGAAGAAACAAAATATGTGCATACATGATCTACCTACCCTAACTTACCTGAAAGAAAGGGGCACCTTAGGTGTAGGTAGATTTCCAATGGAGCCATTCAAGCATTGATCTGATTTTTGGAATGAACTCCAAAATTATGAGATATGATGGGAATTGTACAAATGAGTCAGGGGCATTCTCAATATGTACTTGAGAAAACTTATACCAATTATAGTGAAGATTTAATTGTGTTGTTTGGCCAACAATGCTTTGGAACCATAATTCAATAAAATCAATTATTGGTTGCTCAA
The DNA here is from genome assembly GCA_009831015.1 of Picea engelmannii. Taxonomy (NCBI): domain Eukaryota; kingdom Viridiplantae; phylum Streptophyta; class Pinopsida; order Pinales; family Pinaceae; genus Picea; species Picea engelmannii. The sequence continues at coordinate 406,630 of ML778710.1, forward strand.
GAATGCTATTGTCTTTGATTGGCTGAGGATTTTTCAACATAAGAATACATTCATCATTTTCCTTATTTCCAGCCACTTCCAAGGTTCTTGATTCATAAAAAATCTCTCAAAAAGACTCTTCTTTCTTGTAAGGGTGATCTTGCTCATCATTCTTCTCACGATTCATTTCTTCCATCAATTCTTCTCGCTGCAATTTGTCTTGTGATGTTTCATCATCTATCACAAGGATGGAATCTTCTTGTGTATTTGGTGGAGGCTCCTCAATTTGATTTTCAAATGTGTTGTTCAAAATGACTTCATATGGATTATATGCGATGTTGATATCCTTTTCTTGGTCTATGGAATTCTTTCCTTCGTTCTCAACAACGAGATTTGATTCATAAAGTCTTGCAGTGTTTCATGATATTCTTCTTATGAATCATTCATTTCATCTTTTTGTGTCCATGTGCGAGAGGGTGGGTGGGAAACAACATTTAAAACATCAACAAAAACATATGAATGCACCTTTGGGATGAAATTTTCTGCAAATGAATCTTCTAATGCATCCCAACTAGTAATAGAGTTAGTCATTAATGAACTATACCATTCAAGATCATCCTCTCGTAGAGTTTGTAGGAATAATCTACATGTAACATTCTTCAGTGAGTTTGAAATCATAACATGTACATTTAAAATTAATCAAGTGTTGTTATGCATCTTCTGAAGCATCCCCAAAGAATGTAGAAAAAAATTCTATAGGAATATTGGGCATTTGAAAGTCTATTTCTGGTAGATTTAAAGGGGTATTATGAAATCGCCTCCATCTTTGATTATTTCTCCCTTTTTTGAGTCTTGAAAACCCATTGATGGGATTGATGAAGAATATAAATAAGCCTTATGACATGAATTAAACCCTTCATTTTGAATTTTTTCAATGGAGTTTCTAGGGAGTTCATTCTTCCGAATCTTTGGTGCTTCTCGTTTCTTTTTGAAATTACAAAAAAAGTGAGCCATGCTTAAAATAAGCAACAATTTTCTTGAATATTATTCTCGAAACTTTGAGCCATGTAGATTTATGGTTCCTCAAATATATTGAAAATAAATCATTCCCCTTTATGGTCACCAAAAATGTTGGCGCTTGAATCCATTAGGACCAAAATGACAACCTCATGGGGACATCTGCCCCCCTTCATTTTTAGAGAGGTGGTTCTCCTCTTTGGCTAAAATATATATCTTTGAATATCTTGGAGTAGGGAGAGTGATAGAAAACAAACCCCGAATATTTATTGCTTGGATTTAAATGAAAATGGTTCATCAATAACCCAATATGATCTTTGTGTGCAACAAAAGTCTTTTTATAATAAGAAAATATTGAAGGATGGCTTCAACATCATAATTAAATTGTGATCAACATCACACAAAATATTCTTAATCATATATAAATAAATCTGTATATTATTCATGAGAAATAGGAGAGAATTATTTGATCATCTCAATGGATTTTAACAGAGTACTACAATTAGTTGTAATGTTTCTAACTTGGCTAGTCTAGGAAACACTTCTAAACTAACAAATCCATTGTCTGATTTGATACTATGGGGGTTTCTGGATGCGTTTGAGTTAATTTTTTAACATTCTTGGTGATTTTTTCATGTATGTTTCATTCGATTAATGTTTAGATAGAATATATGATGCATAAATAATAAGTAACAATCACGATCTCATTCATATGTATTATGAGGGAAAAATAGCAGAAAATAAAATAATATGTTGAAAGCAGATGAAATCTTCAGCTAGATCTCATGGATCGTCACTAGAATAAAATAAAATAATATAAGATACTCTTGATCAGATGACGAGGGAAGATCTGCGCATGAAGAGATAGATCGATAAAAAGATGTAGTTCAAGAAACTCATACCAACTGCTACAACTCTGGAAAACTTTCCCTGTTGGCTATACTCGACATAATCTCTTGGAAACTATCCCAAACTAAGTACCTTGGCCTCTAGGCTGCTACTGATGACTGACAGATTGAATATCGGATGTCGAAAGCTCTGGATGTCATCCCTTGGGGAGTTGCGCACCTCCTGGGCTCAATGAGTGCACCCTAATGATTCCATCGATGAAATTTGTTGCTATATGACTCGAAATGTGTGCCCTGGCCAATGTTGTACTAGGTCAGGAGGGTTTCCTTAGATCTAATATATAACTCCCTCTGGAACCCCAAATGTCCCTCCTCAAGAGTTGCACACTTTTTGGTTGTCTATTGTGCCCTGAGATATTCCATTGTCAGATTCTGATGAATGGTGGCTTAAAATATGCACCATGGATAGTCCTCAACTGGGTCAGGAGGAATCTGGAAGATAATCCTTGGTCTCGTGTAGCTACACAAAACCCTATCTAACCCTTGCGCCCTCACTGACTGAGCTACGAAATCACTGCAAACTGAATACTCCTGAATAGCATGGTGAAATACCTGGATGGTATCTCTGATAGGCTAGGGTGTGTCTCTGAACACTGAAACCAATCGAGGTGGTGGTTTCCTCTAGAAATCCACAAAACAACAAAAGGTCAATTCTCCTCCTCCTCTGGAAACTCTCTCAACATCAAATCATAACAAAATTCAATTAGGTTGCTTTACCCTTCCTTTATAGCTTCTCGAAACCCTAATTCGTTGTTGACCTTTTCCCTCCAAGTGACTTTTACTTTATTTTATTATTCCTTGACTAAATCACTTAATTAATTAATTAATTAACCATTTTACCTCTAAAAAGTTATTTATCCATCCTTATGGCTTCTCCGACCACTGAAAGTCACTTCTCATCATCTTATCCTATAATTCTCTTCCTCCCGATTTCGATGATCTATTACACTAATAGGTTTCTCCAAGTAATATGCCCATTATGACCTTCTTAGTGAATTTAATTAAGATATGACCTATAATAACTCAAAATTACAGAAATCCTTGGGATGCAACATAACCAAATCCAAGTTGTGTGGAATGGATCCCGGTGATGAATGATTCAAGTCAAGACCAATAAAACCCCTTAATATCTCACGAACTTTCTGTCACCCCTATCTAGCTACTTTGGTAAGCATAACACTTTGCAATGTAATAATGTTCAAAAATGGGGACATTACAATCCTCCCTGATGGAATATTGCTTGTCCTTAAGAAATAACTGAATCAATCTGCATATGATACTGGGGTCCCATATCCACCTGTGTGAGACAAATATGAATCCCCTCAATATGGTGCCTCTCCAATTTCTCACCACGCATGACACCCAAATGCTCATGATGAGTGGAATGATCAATGGCCAAATAATATCAATAAACTCCCCAAGCAACCACTCTACTCGAAACTTAACTCCATCAAACACTGAACTACCAAACAATCCAATCCCTGGACCCCATATCAGGATGTGAACTGCAATGCCCTGTGAAGTATATTTCTATAACATATCAACACCATAAGTCTCCTACAAATAACACACGACCTCAACCCGAAATGAGTCTGTCCTACTAGACCATACCAAACCCAACACAATCCCCACTGATTGACCATGCTTCTTCCATAGTGAGGTACTACAAGAGATCAACAAATCACCAACCAATGACATGCTCTCCCCAATACTAAAACTCAATTGAAAGTCGACCCTTATCACTATCACTCTCTCCATGAGTGTATGGAGGTCATCAATGGAAAGTCCCCTATTTGAACTATCATGTTCCATCAAGGCCTTCCAACAATAACCTGCCACCAATACGTGTGTATCATCAATTCATCTAGTGGCTACCATTATCATGTCCTCACCAACTCTCAACTGTCATGTCAAGTGTTGTGACTCTTGATCACAATATTGTTGGGGTGATACCTCATGCCTCTCACTTATAGTGTCAATAATGGAATCCTCAACAACACACTCCTCAAAAGAGAAGGTATTGAACTACCCATTGTCCACTGTACTATTGAGTACTCTTGTATCCCACTGCATTCCATCACCAACTGTGACCCCCATATGAATCACAATGTATCCTGTATGGGTAGTTGTATCCTCCTGTGCACTTACCCTATTAATATCATCTACACTTGGATCCCATACAGATGTGCCCGGACATGTGATATGGTCATCCATACCAATAAGGACTGCATCCTCATCACTGTAGATCGATCATGGGAGTAAGTGTCTCAACAAGTTGTCGGTCTCCATAACCTAGTCCATCAATGGAATCTCCAAGAGTGGTGACTCACTCTCCTCATATTGATAGGTATGTGTAAGGTCAACTAAGTCCAAGCCATACCTCTCCTCCTAGGTCTGTATATCCATATGTCCCTTGTGTAAAATCCCCACACAAGGCTCCTCTACCATATCAAGAATGCCACTGACATCCTCATGTGTCGTGGCTAGCATAGGTGACTGAGAAGATGAAAAATGTGGCTCTCTTATCATAGAAATCTCATCATCCTCCATACATGACTTCCTGAAAGCCACGTATACACCCAAAGGTAGGTCATCCAACCTCCTAATCTCATCATGTGTAAGTGCCAATACATATGAATCCTCAAAAGTGTCACCATGTTGAAGTGTTGAATCCTCAAAATTATCTGATGCGAAAGAGTAACTAGCCTCATCGGACCGATTTAAATAGGCATCTATGGTTGCATTATCATGCATATCCTCATCCTCACTGTCATAATGCAACTCAACAATGTACACCTTCCCTTTACCCCTGCATATGTGATTTGGATTCCAAGGCATTCTACAACTGTAGTAAAGCTCCTTGCATCTAATAGGTGTAGGCTCCATCTGTGCTCCTGTAAATACACTAGATGGTAATGATGTATCTACCTCCTTATCTAATCTGAAATTTACACTCCGATTTTCCCATTAGGCTGACAGGAAAACCATCTCTGATACTATTGTAATGTTCCTAACTCGGCTAGTCTAGGAAACACTACTAAACTGACAAATCCACTCTCTGATATGATACTCTGGGGGTTTATGGATGCGTTTGAGTTAATGTTTTAACATGCTTGGTGATTTCTCATGTATGTATCATTCAATTAATGTTTAGACATAATATATGATGCATAAATAATAAGGAAAAATCACCACCTCATTCATATGTATTATGAGGGGAAAATAACACGAAATGCAATAATATGGTGAAAGAAGATAAAATTGTCAGCTAGATCTCATGGATAATCACTGGAATAAAAGTAACTAATATAAAATACCCCTAATCAGATGATGAGGGTAGATCTGCACATGCACAGATAGATCAACAAAAATATGCAGTTCTGGAAACTCCCGATAACTGCTACAACTCTGGAAAAATATCCCTGGTGGCTATAATCGACATAATTACCTAGAAATTGTCCCAAACTGAGCTCCTTGGTCTCTAGGCTTATAGTGATGATTGGCAGACTGAATATCAGATGATATAAGCTTTGGATGTCATCCCCTGGGGGTTGACAACCTCATGGGCTCAATGAGTGTGCCCTAATGATTCCACCGATGAAATCTACTGCTATATGACTCGAAATGTGCGCCCTAGCCAATGTTGTACTGGGTTTAGAGGGTTTCCTTGTATCTGATCCAAAACTCCCTCTGGAACCCCAAATGTCCCTCCTCAAGAGTTGCACACTTTATGGCTATCTGCTTCTCCCTGAGAGATTCCACTGTCAGAATCTAATGACTAGTGGCTCAAAAGATGCACCCTGGCTAGTCCTCAACTGGGTCGCAAGGAATCTACAAGATAATCCCTGGTCTCATGCAGCTACACAAAACCCTCTCTAACCCTTGCACCCTTACTAGATTATCTGCGCAATCACTACAAAATGGATACTACTGAATAGAACAGTGAAATACCTCGATGGTATCTCCGATAGGCTAGGGTGTGTCTCTCAACATTGAAACCAATCAAGGTGGTGGTTTCCTCTTGAAATCGACAAAACAATAGAAGGTCGATTCTCCTCCTCCTCTAGAAACTCTCTCAACATCAAATCATAACATAATTCATCTAGGTTGCTTTACCCTTCCTATATAGCTTCCCGAAACCCTAATTCATTGTTGAAATTTTCCATCCAAGTGGCTTTTACTTTATTTTATTATTCCTTGATTAAATCACTTAATTAATTAATTAATTAACCATTTTACCTTTAAAAAGTGATTTATCCATCCTTAAGGCTTCTTCGGCCACTGAAAGTCATTTCTCATCATCTGATCCTATAATGCTCTTCCTCCCGATTTCGATGAGCTATTACACTAAGAGGTTTCTACAATTAATATGGCCATTATGACCTTCTTAGTGAATTTAATTAAGATATGACCCATAATAACTCAAAATTATGAAAATCGCCAGAATGCAACAGAACCAAAGCCAAGTTGTGTGGAATGGATCATGATGATGAACGATGCAAGTCAAGCCCAATAAAACCCCTCAATATCTCTCGAAATCTCTGTCACCCCTATTTGGCTACTCTAGTAGACATGACACTATGTAATGTAATAATGTCCAAAAATGGGGACATTACATTAGTAATAAAAGAGAAATTGATAGGTCAACCTCAAATATCTCATACTTAAAACTCAAACTTGCAAGATAGAGTCAAGATCAACCCTGAAGCAATTCTTTGTGGAGTTTTATTCATGAAATATGTTCTTCGTTACAAAATATTTGACATCTATGTATGTGGCTGCAAATACTCCATGATCATATAAGAAAATATCTTAGAAGAATATAAGAAGAACACTCAACAACTCAACCTTGTGCCCAACTCTGAGATTAAAGCATAAAACTATGAGAAGTGGTGTAGAAGAATGGAAATAATGGAGAAGATGGAGATTTATTTCTTTTGATCAGAAGCTTGATTGCGTATCCATGGTTGTACCTTGTTCTTCCTTTGATCTTATTCCCTGCCCCTTTGACAATATTGATTCTTGGACCTTGGATGGAGTCTCTCTTCTCTTTTTAAGGAGATATTTTCTAACTACTTGAGTAGTTAGGGTTTCTCCCTTCTAGAAATTCCCGTATCAGTTTCTTATTGAAACATTCCTTTTAATTAATTCCTCATTAATGAACTCACATCATTAATATAAGTATATTTAAAATGGGCCCCTCTCCTTTTTTTAAATCCTTTTTTTAATAAAAGTTTTAATTAAACTTTTATTTTACCCTTTAAGAGAGGATGAATGTGTTTTAATTATATAGGAATAATAATAAACATTTTAGCCATGGAAATCATTTCAAATGTGATCTTCATCGTCTTACCTTTCCAACAATATAAAATTTCCCAAATATGTTGCCTGGATCTCAAGATATGAGCTCATGAAGTTGAGTTGTCATGCATGCCCATTAAAAATGCAGTTGAATGATATTTTAATTTATGGGGAAATTTTAGCAATCTTCATCCTTTTAAAATTGTACCATCATCGTCTACATCAAAATACCTTTCCATTGGTATAAAGTTTACGTGATTTTGACACCCAAAGCTCAAGTTATGGACTCTACAAGATCGTGGCTCAACCACCATTGATCAAAATTCATGGAAAAATCCGGGCCCTTGGATTAAATTTCGTCCAACCATTAATATATTTCCATGTGTATCCAATTAATTGGCTTCCATGTGGCACTCCTCCATAGGCTTAAACATATTTCCATGTCATCCAAGGATATTTGGGCACATGGCATAAGGTTACATGTGGATTAAATAAAATAATGTATAAAGTGGACAAGTTAAAGGTGAGTAATATAATAGTAATAATGTTTTATGAAAGGAGTTAAGTGTGGGAGGCACGAGAGTGTAGGAAAGGGGGAATGGGTAATGTAGGGGGGAGGGTAGAAATTTAGGTGGCGGAAAAGGGGAGGAATAAATTTAGGGAGCAAAGTGACAATAGGTGAGGTGAGGTGAGGTAGGGGGTGTTAGCGACATTTCTTGTCCTAGGCACAAGAGTATTCAGGTCTGCAAGATGCATGAGAAGCACCCGAGAGCAGCATGGAAAAATATCGTTTTAAGGCTTCCAAGCACATAAGAGGGCGAAGTTATGATATCGACGGTCCAGATTCATCCATAAGGGAAGATCAACGGTCATCGGGATATCGGGGCTACCAAGTTAACCGATATATAGCGTCAGAGAAAGTGCCTATATTTCAAGACTAAATCTGGGTCGTCCGATCCAGCGACACATAGTGCGAGATCTAGTCAGCATATCGGCATTCGGGAGTTCGAAAGGTGAATGTCCCTCGTCATCTCACATCTCAAAACCCCGAACCCCAGAGTGCCGAAAGCGCCCAGAGTCGGGCTCGCAGTATCGCGAAGCAACCTCAGCCGTTCATCCGTAGGAGCCACCTGGCGCACGATTAGGCTCCTCGCCTTTTCGCCCATCGCGACTTCGAAGTGCATGGAACAACTCCGTCATATTCTCAATGTGCGAGGTGCCGGGAGTGTCTAGGACCCGGGCCCACAACATCACCGAGTAAGTTCAGGACCGTCAGATCTGAGAGGGATGCGTGGCGCCCAATTAAGCCATCTTGGCGTTTCGCTCATCGCAACTGTGAAAAAACAAGGATTAACTCCTTCCATTCGCGAATGCCGAAAGAGCTTTAGGAATAAACACAGGGTCATAGCCCGTGGTCACTTGGGAAATAAAGGAGATGTGCAAAAGAGGCCGAAGGCGTCGAGTCTAGTCGCCGAAAGGATCAGCGTGATCTCCATGCGCCATCTGATTCGACTTCGAGCCTGGTTTTCGCTTGGAGTAAATGAAGGTGAGGAGGGGTGGTTGAAAACTCTCCTCAGGCATTAAGTGTAAGGTATAGATAATCTGGCAAGTGGTCTGCTCGAGAGGGTCCTGTGTACCCATTTTTCTAAAGGAGCCATGCTGAGTCCTCGACCAGCCGGAGGAGGTCTACACACGCTAGCTCAGCACTTAATGGCTCAGCTACTTCCCTTGCGAGAGCCATGCACAATTAAGGTGGTGTCTGACAAAGAATATCCATCTGAATTTGGTTGAGGGGACACCAAGCCTTGGGTGACCGAGCACGCCTCTATTAGGCTATTTTTCTCTGAGTATATAAACTTAGTATTTGTATTGTGTAAAGGATCGATGGTTGAGAAAGGCTCCCGGTTCCAAAGCTTTAATGAAGCACTGTTTTCCTGGTTATGTGTGGACTCTTGAGACTTTTTGTCTTATGAATTTTAGTTTCTTTCACGTCTTTGTTTACGCTGTATTAGAACGGCTCGGAATTGGAGAATCCAATTGAGTTGTAACTGTTATAGGATGATGTAGATTTGATCACTGTAACATTTACATTGTTTCTAATCAGTCCCTGTGATTTTCTTAGCACTGAACGAATTGGAATTGGAGAATCCAGTCAAGTCCCCCCTTTCAGTTTCTCGAAGCTCTGAACCAGAGGATCTCGCATTCAGAGTTTTTCTTCTACAAATTACTAAAATGCCTATTGCCTGAGGTAGTTTGTCCACTCCTCTCACCAATTCTTCAACCTGTTCATTTTCAAATCAACCCACTGACTGAAGTTAGATCAAGACCTCTTTTGTTCCTCACATGCTGGACCCAGTCCCTGAGTTTGAGTGATATCTTCCTGAGTCTCTACCCATTTGATCACCCATTAAAAATATCATGACATAAAAACTGATGGGCATCGGGCTCTGCTCCTGCTGCAATCCAGGAGTGACTTCCGTCGCCAACATTTCTAGCGCCGTTGTCGGGGACGAAGTTGAAAATTTTCCCCGAGATTGAACGACATTGAGCCTTTGATTCCGAAGGTGCATCAGGCATCAGAGCCTTTGAAGATTGCTATTGTGCACCTGGAAACTCCATTGTGACGACTCCACTGTGGCGAGCCCGCCGTATCAATTGTGGCTTTCATAGGCAGGCACACGCGGTCCCATCCACAACTGCCTCTAGCGACACATGAAACTAATCCGGAGGTGGTTCTTGGAAAAGGAAAGGCCTCTGAAGGAGAAGTTGTCACCACCGAACCAGGTAATCCATCATCTCCTTCTGTAGGAACTCCATTCTCTCCTCCTCATTTTCCTAGCAGACCGCTTTCTGAAGTTTCCCGTTTCTTGAATTTTGGGACAGTTCCTGTTGAGGTTTCCCCCCCTGGTCTGGGATTGGAAGGAGAAATCCTTTTCACTCCCCTCTCACCCGAAGTTGTACCTTGGCGTAGACCCAGGACCATTGAATATTTCCCCACTCCTAGCTCTATCGCTCCTCCTTTTGTTACTGTTTCCCCTCCTGCAAAAAGATAGGCATCCACCGGCTTAAGCTCGCTAGCCTTCTCCCTTAATCCCCTATTGTTTCCCACTCCCCTCAAAATCTCATCCCCAACATCCCCTTTTTGGGCTCCTTCTCCTCCGAGTTCCCCTCCACGTAATATCCCTATGGCAGGAGCAAATCCCCCTATGACCAGGATGGAGGCCATTATAGCCGCTAGGTATGCTCCCTTCGTGTTACCTCAGCCTCTCAATGCCCTCCTGGCAGATGGTTACCTTAAGTAGCTGCCCAAGTTTACAGGCGAGGGGGACATAACTGCAGAAGAACACTTAGAATCCTTTTACAGTTTTACAGATGATAATGTTATCATGCATGCAGACGTATGGATGAGGATTTTTTTCCATAGCCTTCAAGGCGAGGCTAGAAAATGGTTCAAGGCCCTGCCTCCTGGATCCATTGATGGGATCAAAGCTTTTGATAGTGTATTTTTGAGACAGTGGGGAGATAAAAAGGACTTCATGTATTACATGACAGAGTTTGGGTCTTTGAAGAGAAAAGAAGGGGAGTCTGTCTCCGACTTCTCCAAGAGATTCAATAAAATGTACAATAAAATACCTGCTGAGATAAGACCCTCCGAAGCCTCTGCAAAGATCACTTATGCTAGTGCCTTTGACCCCGATTTCTGCCTCCTGTTGAGAGAAAGAAGGGCCACTACTTTGGTCCACATGCAGGATGCAGCCGTGGAGGTAGAATCTAACATATTGGTTGTTGACCGACTCAGGAACACTGCTGGTAGAAACATATCTAGGCAGAGGCTTGAAGCTTCCCCATCCAGTCCCTCTCCCTTGCCCCTTCAGCCAGATGAGACAACTAGAGTACTAAAATCACTTTCTTCCAGAATGGAAAGATGGGAGTTAGAAGGGAAGCCCATGTATAGAAATCCCCAGAATGGTGATGGTAGAGGTTTCAGGAGACCTAATAGCAATGGACCACAGGCTTTCCCAATGGAACCAAAGGGGAAAGACAGGGAAGATCAAAGGATCCAAACCCCTCTCCAAAATAACCTGGTTACTCATGAGGGAGGGGAGGAGATAGACGAGTTTGACCCCGAGATTCACTGTGTTGAAGAAGCTCCTCATTTTCCCCATTTGACTCAATCTGCATATGAAGAATCCCTGCTGAGCATTCAAATTCATGAGTTAGGAAAAGGAGAAAAGGTCGGTTACACCTCTAACAGATACAATCTTAGGTCAAGAAAGAAAGAAGGATACTTTGACATCCAAGACCAGCCCCTCATAGCAGAAAGGCCTACTAAGTCTACAACAACCACCACTAAAGAAAATAAAGCTCAGAATGCTTCACCAGCAGTCAAAGAACCTATCTCTGAGGTAAGGGAAGCTCCTAAGCTTATTTCCTCCTTTAATTTTGATCATGAAATTCAAAGGATCAGAATTCCCATCCCCCTCTCTGAGCTAGTTAAAAACGAAGACTTCAAAATGTCCCTCTCCAAGTTGTTGCAATCTGAGTCCCCCCAGCCTCCCTCTGACTCAGTCAATCTCCAAGATGAAAAGCCAGCAGTTGTCCTAGGGCCCATGGTAGAATATAGAGATGATTCATCCCCTCCCTTCTACACATCCCTAAACATACATGATAAAGTGTTGCATAATTGCCTCATGGATTCAGGAGCTTCTCACAACCTTATGCCCAAGATTGTCATGGAGGAGCTGGGACTGGAAGTGACAAAGGCCTATCATGATTTGTACTCTTTTGATTCAAGGAGAGTGCAGTGTCTAGGAGTCATCAAAGACCTGGTGGTTTCTTTGTTTCAACTGCCCATGAAGAGTGTGGTCATGGATATTGTGGTAGCTGACGTCCCCCCCAAGTTGGGCATGTTGTTGTCAAGGTCTTGGATTAAAAGACTTGGAGGAACGTTACATATGGATATCACATATGCCACCATTCTGGTCTTTGGAGGGGAACATAGGAGGTTCTACAGAGAAGCCCAACTAGCCTATATTGTCAGCGATGAAGCAAACCCCACTAATCACCCCATATTTTCACTTGACACCGATTTAGGGTCTAGTTTGTTGCAAATCTCTGGAACCCCTGAGGTCCCTTTACAGATAAGAAATCATCCCATTCTTAATTAGCAGATACCTCCTCCAACCACCTCTGTTTGGAAGATGTTCTTTGACAGAGCCTCCTCTAGTATAGGCGCAAGCGTTGGAGTGATTTTCATATCGCCCTGTCAAGAGACCATATCCCTGTCATACAAGATGGAATTTGAAACTACCAACAATGTGGCAGAATATGAAGCTCTTGTTCTGGGTATGAGGGCTACAAAAGAAATGGGAATTAAAGAGGTGTCAGTGTTCGGAGATGCAGAATTGATAATTCAACAGGTCAGGAACGTTTATCGGGCCAAGCATCCTCGGCTCAGGAGTTACAGAAACGAGGTATGGGACCTGATTGATAATTTATTCTCAGCTTTCAACATTACTTTTGTCCCAAGGGAAGAAAATACCTCGGACGACTCCTTAGCGGTCTTGGCTAGTCTGTTCAGGATCCCTCTGTCGCCAAAGATCCATGCTGAGGTCGAAATAAGATACAGGCCATCCATTCCGGACAATGTAAAGCATTGGGAGGTATTCAAGGACGATCTTGAAATCAAAAAATTTCTTCAGTCCATCGATGAGTTTTAGGCATTGCACATTGATCAAGATCCTGATCCCAAAGGTGACCCTCCCTCTGAGGTATTCTTGAATAAAATTGTTAATCACCAGATTATTCAGTTGCCCAGCAATCACATTCCAAGGGGACTAGTCCCTTTAGAAAGATTGTTCGACAAGAATGATGTGGCAGTAAAGGGTGGTGTTTCAAATAAATATGTTGATACAGCCGAATGCAATATTGGCACACAGGAGGAGCCTAAGTTTATCAAGTTATCAAGCAGCCTGACCAGTGAACAGAGGGCAAAATATACTGAATTATTAAAGGAGTTCGCTGACGTGTTTGCATGGGCCTATGAAGACCTCAAGACTTATGACACATCTTTCATTGAGCACAAGATCCCACTTAAAGAAGAGGCTAACCCATTCAGGCAGAAGCTGAGACAGATAAATCCCATGTTGGTACCTGTCATGGAGAAAGAAGTGAAGAAATTGCTAGATGCCCAAATCATCGTCCCCTTGAGATATTCCGAATGGGTGGCCAATTTGGTCCCAGTAAGGAAGAAAAGTGGAGAAATTAGACTCTGTGTTGATTTCAGGAACCTGAACAGGATCTCAAGGAAAGACAATTACCCCCTCCCCAATATGGAACAAATACTGCAGAGGGTAACTGGTGCATCCAGGATATCCATGATTGATGGTTTTTCTGGCTATAATCAAATATCAGTCATACCTGAGGATAGAGAAAAAAAATCCTTCACCGCTCCTTGGGGCACATTCATATATGCCAAAATGTCTTTTGGATTGATGAATGCAAGGGAAACATTTCAGCGAGCCATGTACATAGCTTTCGTCGGTGAGAAAGATAAGTTTGTGGTAATCTATCTGGATGACATAACAATCTTCTCCAGGTTTGACAGAGAGCACTGCAGTCATTTGAGAAAAGTTTTTTTGAAGTGTCAGAGGTTTGGCCTATCCTTAAACCCCAGAAAATATTTGTTTGCTATGAAGGAGGGGAATCTATTAGGCCATATAGTATCATAAGAAGGAGTGAGAATTGATCCTATCAGGGTAGAGGCAATTCAAACCCTGTCACTTCCTAGATCCAAGAAGGAAGTTCAAGCCTTTTTAGGGAAGATTAATTTCTTGAGGAGATTCGTCTCAAATTTTGCTGAGTTGGTAAAACATAACACAGCCATGCTCAGGAAGGGAAATGAAGTGAAATGGACCGCTGAACCAAGGGAATCATTTATCCAAATAAAAAGGGCATTGACTGAGGCACTTGTGCTGATCAGTCCTGACTATTCCAAAGAGTTCCTAATTTTCTCTTTTGCTTTTTTCGATACAGTAGCAGCGGTCCTGTTGCAGAAAAATGAGGAGGGGCGAGAACAACCCATTGCCTTTTTCAGCAAGGCATTAAGAGATGTGGAGATCAGGTATGAAATCATGGAAAAACAGGCCTATGCCTTAGTAAAAGCTCTCAAAGATTTCAGAGTCTATGTCCTGCACTCAAAGGTGACTGCATACGTTCCTTCAACCTCTGTGAAGGACATCCTTGTACAACTCGACATAGATGGGAGAAGAGGTAAGTGTATTTCCAGGATCCTAGAGTTTGATCTGGAGATCAAATCCACTAAGTTGATAAAGGGGTAGGGTTTAGCCAAGCTGCTGGCTGAATCCAATTGCAAAGCCTTGGGGATTATCTTCATCAACGCCTGTTCAGAAAATCCGCAAGCTGAGTCATCCAATAAGAATTCTCAGGGTGCCTTATCACTAGCAGCATGCACCTGGTACAAGGATATCTTGTACTTTTCACAAGAATTGAAGCCTCTTGATGGAATGGGAAAAAGCAAGGCGAGAGATTTAAATCTCAAGGCGGTCAGATATTGCCTCATTGACCAAGCCTTGTACTGGAAAGACCCTCTAGGGGTATTTTTAAGGTGTCTGGACCCATAAGAAGCCCAGAAGGTTATATTTGATTTACATAACGGCCTTTGTGGGGGGAATCATTTCTGGAATACCACAACTCATAAGATCCTCAGGGATGGATATTACTGGCCTACTTTATTTGCTGATGTCTGCAGAGAAATCAGAGCTTGCATCAAATGCCAAAAGTTCTCAGGAAAGTAACAGCTCAGATCACTGCCATTAAAGCCTATAGTAGCTT
>ML778710.1:421738-469288 GCA_009831015.1 Picea engelmannii
AAATTCATCCTCCCTCAAGCGGTCAACACAGATGGATCCTGACTGCGACAGACTATTTCACCAAGTGGATAGAAGCTACCCCTACCAGGAGTACTTCTCACAAAGTAATTATCAGCTTCCTGGAGGATATCATAGCCAGATTTAGTTGTCCCAGCAAAATCGTCACCGACAATGCCGCCTCTTTCAGGTCTGAGCCTTTGGTCAAGTTCTATGAACAGTTTGAGATTTCGTTGATCCACTCTACTCCCTATTATCCTCAAGGAAATGGACTGGCAGAGTCTTCCAATAAAAGTTTGATCAAGCTCATTAAAAAATCATTGGAAGACAATAAAAGGTCCTGGGATTCAAAGCTTAAATTTTCTCTATGGGCTGACTGGGTGACAACAAAAAAGTCTCTGGGCATCTCACCTTTCCAACTTGTTTATGGAACAGAGGTTGTTTTTCCTACCCAGCTCGCTTTATCTGTGGAAAAATTTCTCCAGGACCTTGAAGGAGAGCCTGACCATAAGACTAGAAGGATTCATCAGATGGTGGAAGTACAACAGATCAGGGAACAGGCCATGAACAGGGCCTACCATCATCAGCAGAAGATCAAGCAAACCTTTGATAGAAAGAGCAAAAATAAAGTTTTCGAGATGGGTGATCTGGTGCTCAAATGGGATGCGCCTAGGCAGGATAGGGGAAAACACAGTAAGTTTGATGCCCTCTGGTTTGGGCCTCTCAAGATCTCTGAGGTATTTTCAAACAACACTTACAGGTTGCAGGATTTGGAAGGCGGAGAAGTTTTTGATGGCCCAGTGAATGGGCATTTCTTAAAAAAATGTTTTTTGTAAGCCGCACGCGGCTTCTTTTGTTTTGTAAATATTGTTTTTTGTTTTCTGTTTTCGGCTTAATAAATGACTCCATAGCCCAACAACAAGGCACTGAATCTGCAAAAAGAGTCCTTAGAGCATCAAAGGGACGACTCTATCCCCCATGGAGCCTAATGTTAGCGACATTTCTTGTCCTAGGCACAAGAGTATTCGGGTCTGCAAGATGCATGAGAAGCGCCCGAGAGCAGCATGGAAAAATCTCGTTTTAAGGCTTCCAAGCACGTAAGAGGGTGAAGTTATGTTGTCGACGGTCCAGATTCATCCATAAGGGAAGATCAACGGTCATCGGGATATCGGGGCTACCAAGTTAACTGATATATAGCGTCAGAGAAAGCGCCTATATTTCAAGACTAAATATGGGTCGTCCGATCCAGCGACACATAGTGCGAGATCTAGTCGGCATATCGGCATTCAGGAGTTCGAAAGGTGAAAGTCCCTCATCATCTCACATCTTGAAACCCCGAACTCCGGAGTGCCGAAAGCACCCAGAGTCGGGCATGCAGTATCGCGAAGAAGCCTCAGCCGTTCAGCCACAGGAGCCACCTGGCGCGTGATTAGGCTCCCTGCCTTTTCGCCCATCGCGACTTCGAAGGGCACGGAACAGCTCCGTCATATTCCCGATGCGCGAGGTGCCAGGAGTGTCCAGGACTCGGGCCCACAACATCATTGAGTAAGTTCAGGACCGTCAGATCTGAGAGGGACGCATGGCGCCCAATTAAGCCATCTCGGTGTTTCGCTCATCGCAACTGTGAACAAGCAAGGATTAACTCCTTCCATTCACGAACGCCGAAAGAGATTTAGGAATAAACACAGGGTCACAGCCCATGGTCACTTGGGAAAGAAAGGATCTGTGCAAAAGAGGCCGAAGGCATCGAGTTTAGTCGCCGAAAGGATCAGCGTGATCTCCATGCGCCATCTGATTCGACTTCGAGCCTGGTTTTCGCTTGGAGTAAATGAAGGTGAGGAGGGGTGGTTGAAAACTCTCCTCATACATTAAGTGTAAGGTATAGATAATCTGGCAAGCGGTCTGCTCGAGAGGGTCATGTGTACCCATTTTTCCAAAGGATCCATGCTGGGTCCTCGACCAGCCAGAGGAGGTCTGCACACGCTAGCTCAGTGCTTAATGGCTCAACTACTTCCTTTGCGGGAGCCATGCGCAGTTAAGGTGGCGTCTGACAAAGAATATCCGTCTGAATTTGGCTGAGGGGACACCAAGCCTTGGGTGACCGAGAACGCTTTTGTTAGGTGATTTTTCTTTGAGTATATAAACTTAGTCTTTGTATTTTGTAAAGGATCGATGGTTGAGCAAGGCTCTCGGTTGCAAAGCTTTAATGAAGCATTGTTTTCCTCGTTATGTGTGGACTCTTGAGACTTTTTGTCTTATGAATGTCAGTTTCTTTCACGTCTTTGTTTACGCTGTATTAGAACGGCTCGGAATTGGAGAATCCAGTCGAGTTGTAACTGTTATAGGATGATGTAGATTTGATCACTGTAACATTTACATTGTTTATAATCGGTCCCTGTGATTTTCTTAGCACTGAGCGACTTGGAATTGGAGAATCCAGTCAAGTCCCCCCTTTCAGTTTCTCGAAGCTCTGAACCAGAGGATCTCGCATTCAGAGTTTTTCTTCTACAAATTACTGAAAGGCCTGTTTCCTGAGGTAGTTTGTCCACTCCTCTCACCAAGTCTTCAACCTGTTCATTTTCAAATCAACCCACTGACTGAAGTTAGATCAAGACCTCTTTTATTCCTCACATGCCGGACCCAGTCCCTGAGTTTGAGTGATATCTTCCTGAGTCTCTACCCATTTGATCACCCATTAAAAATATTGTGACATAAAAATTGATGGGCGTCAGGCTCTGCTCCTGCTGCAATCCAGGAGTGACTTCCATCGCCAACAGGGGGGTAGTTTGTAGGTGGCGAAGATGAGGGGTGTGACATAGGGTGGGTTGAAGGGGGATAAATGAGGGGAGCGGGTTGGGAAGTGAGGGTGAGGGAATTATTTGAGCTATGGTGAGTCTGATTGATTGCCATAACTCAAATAAATGTTAAGTATGGGATGGTTGAAGGATGAGGGGTGATGAAATGGAGAGATCGGGGTATGTTGAGACGAGCGGAAGTGAGAGGCTGAAAAATGTGGTGAGCAGGGAAGGGTGAGAAGGCATGAGATATGTAAGGGGATGTGGTGAGTGAATCCTCCCTGCCACAATTTTGAAATAGAATTGAGTACGGAGTGGGGGAAAGTAAGGGATAAGGGAGGTGGATTAAGAGATGAGAACAAATTTAAGTGTGGGATGAGTATGGTGGGTTCCCACAAGTGATAGTTTTATATGGGTTTTGAACCCAATACAAGAATATTTTCAAGGGTCTTGAACCCAAAATTTTTTAAAAGAACTTCCAAAATATTATCTTTATTCCACATGAAAGAGGCGCCTTTTCCAATTTAAACTTTAAACCTGGATATCTTGAGCATACAAACTCAGATTTTTGTTGTGAAAAATGTGTGACAAAGTTCAGACCGAGGAATATTCTGGGAATGATAATAAAAATTTTATCCATGGAAATCATTTCAGATTTTATATTCATCATCTTAGCTTTCCAACGATATAAAATTTTCCCAAATCCGTCGTCTGGATCTCAAGATATGAGCTTGTGAAGTTGAGTTGTCATGCATGCCCATTAAAAATGCCTCTGATTGATATTTTAATTTACGAGGAAAATGCAGAAACCTTCAGCCTTTGAAACCTATACCATAATATTCTATGTCAATATACATTTCCAACCGTATAAAATTTACGTGATTTTGACACCCGGAGTTCAGGTTATGGCCTCTGCAAGATCGTGACTCAGCCACCATTGATCAAAATTCATGGAAAAATCTGGGCCCTTGGATTAAATTTCGTCCAACCATTAATATATTTCCATGTGTATCCAATTAATTGGCTTCCATGTGGCACTCCTCCATACGCTTAAACATATTTCCATGTCATCCAAGGAAATTTGGGCACATGGCATAAGGTTACATGTGGATTAAATAAAATAATGTATAAAGTGGAAAAGTTAAAGGTGAGTTATATGATAGTAGTAATGTTTTATGAAAGGATTTAAGTGTGGGAGGCATGGGAGTGTAGGAAAGGGGGAAAGGGTAGTGTAGGGGGGAGGGTAGAAGTGTAGGTGGCAGAAAAGGGGAGGGAAAAACGTAGGGAGTGAAGTGAGGGAGAGTGACGTGAGGTGAGGTGAGGTGAGGTGAGGTGAGGTAGGGGGGAGTGTAGTTTGCAGGTGTCGGATATGAGGGGGGTGACGTTGGGTGAGGTGACGGGGTAGAAATGAGGGGATTGGGGAAGGGTTAGTGGGTTGGGAAGTGAGGGAGAGGAAATTATTTGAGTTATGATGAGTCCGAGTGACCGCCATAACTCAAATAAATTTTAAGTATGGGATGGTTTATGAATGAGGGGTGAGGAAATGGAGACAGGGGGATATTTTGAGGGGAGCGGAGGTGAGGGGGTGAAAAATGAGGTGATCGGGGAAGGGTGAGCGGGCATGAGAGATGTAAGAGGATATGGTGAGTGAGTTCTCCCTGTCACAATTTGAAATAAAACTAAGTACATAGTGGGGGAAAGTAAGGGATAAGGGAGGTGGATTAAGATATGAGAATTTTTTTAAGTGTGGGATGAGTATGGAGGGTTCGCACAAGTGATAGTTTTTTATGTGTTTTGAACCCAATACAAGAATATTTTTAAGGGTCTTGAACCTAAAACAATTTAAGAGCACTTCCAAAATATTAGCTTTATTCCACATGAAAGAGGCACCTTTTTCCGCTTTAAATGTTAAACCTGGATATCTTGAGCATACAAACTCGGATTTTTTATCTGAAAAATGCACAACGAAGCTAAGATCGAGGACTATTCAAGGAAATTATAATAGTTCAAAAATTTTCACCTTCTGATATCATTTTTTTTATTAATACAAGAGGGGGGAAATATAGATGACCAAATTTTGGTCAACAACTAGCTCCAACTGAGGGACAGTGACCCCCTTTGGGTCGTTGAGAACACCAGAATCTCAAGACCAGTTATCTTCTCCATTGGGATATGGAGTCGTCTTCAAATCGAACTCTTGTAATTCTTATTCTTTCATGGAGTTATCTTCAAACTTCAATATAAAGATTGCCTTATTATGCAAAACTGAACTGAAGAAACAAAATATGTACATACATCATCTACCTACCCTAACTTACTTGAAATAAAGGGGCACCTTAGGTGTAGGCATATTTACAATGGAGCCATTCAAACATTGATCTGATTTGTGGAATGAACTCCAAAATTATGAGATATGTTGAGACTTGTACCAATGAGTCAGGGGCAATCTCAATATGTATTGGAGAAAACTTATACCAAGTATGGTGAATATTTAATTGCGTTGTTTGGCCAATAATGTTTTGGAACCATAATTCAATAAAATCAATTCTTAGCTACTCAAGAATACTATTATCTTTGATTGGTTGAGGAGTTTTCAACATAAGAATAAATTCATCATTTTCCTTATTTCCAACCACTTCCAAGGTTATTGATTCATAAAAAATCTCTTGAAAATAATCTTCTTTCTTGTAAGGGTGATCTTGCTCATCATTCTTCTCAAGATTCATTTCTTCCATAAATTCTTCCTGCTTCAAGTTCTCTTGTGATGTTTCATCATCTATCATAAGGCTGGAATCTTCTTGTGTATTTGGTGGAGGCTCCTCAATTGGATTTTCAAATTTGTTTTTCAAAATATCTTCATATGGAGTATATGAGATGCTAATATCCTTTTCTTGGTCTATGTAATTCTTTCCTTCATTCTCAGCAACAAGATTTGATTCAGAAAAGTCTCGCAGTGTTTCATGATATTCTTCTTCTAAATCATCCATTTCATCTTTTCGTGTCCATGTGGGAGAGGGTGGGTGGGCAACAATATTTAAAACATCAGAAAAAACATATGAATACACCTTTGGGATGAAATTTTCTGCAAATGAATCTTCTAGTGCATCCTGGCTAGTAATGGAGTTAGTCATTAATGAACTATACCATTCAAGAGCATCCTCTTGTAGAGTTTGTAGGACTAATATACATGTAACATTGTCTTTAGTGAGGTTGAAACCATAACATGTAACTTTAAAATTAATCAAGTGTTTCTCTGCATCTTCTGAAGCATCCCAAAGGAATGTATACAAAATTTCAATAGGAATATTGGGCATTTGAAAGTCTATTTATGGTAGATTTAAAGGGGTATTATGAAACTGCCTCCTTGTTTGAGTATTTCTCCTTTTTGCCGAGTCTTGAAAATCCATTGATGGGCTTGATGAAGAATATAAATAATCATTATGACATGAATTAAACCCTTCATTTTGAATTTTTTCAATGGAGTTTCCAGGGAGTTCATTCTCCCGAATCTTTGGTGCTTCTCATTTCTTTTTGAAATTACAAAATAGGTGAGCCATGCTTAAAATAAGCAACAATTTTCTTGAATATTATTCTCAAAACTTTGAGCCATGGAGATTTCTGGTTCCTCAAGTATCTTAAAAATAAATCATTCCCTAGTATGGTCACAAAAAATGTTGATGCTTTAATCCGTCAGAACCGAACCGACAAACTCATGAGGACATATGTCCACCTTCATTTTTAGAGAGGTGGTTCTCCTATTTGGATAAAAGATATATCTTTGAATATCTTGGGGTAGGGAGAGTGCTACACATAAAAACACAAATATATTTCCATGTGTCTCTAGTTAATTGGCTTCCATGTGCCACTCCTCCATAGGATTAAACATATTTCCATGTCATCCAAGGAAATTTGGGCACATGGAATAAGGTTACATGTGGATTAAATAAAATAATGTATAAAGTGGAAAAGTTAAAGGTGATATGGATTGAGGAGTGGAACAAACTGATTAATAAACAAAATACTATAAACATAGATATATGAAGAACAACACATATATCCAGTGAACAATATCTTCTATTGAATTAATGAAATAGGTTGAAACTGTAAAACTGCAGAACTGAAACTGTAAAACTGCAAAACTGAAACACTTTCTCAAATGGTGGTAGCTATATATGAGAAGAGATGTGTCTTCTATGTGCATATGTCTGAGAAAAATGATTACAATGAGGCTCTAGAGGCCCTTTTGATATTTCTCATGAATGCCAAAACCCTAGACATCCAAAAACCTAACCCTAGGATATGAAATGCCAAAATTTATGTGGGCCTTTATGGGTAAGTTGGTACCTCATCTTCTCGGGTCATAAATTTTGCATGAAACCTTCGTTTTAAGCACGTGATAGTCTATTGGAAAGGTATTTTAGAGAACTACACATTACGTCGTCAAACTCTAACTCTATCTACAGTTTGATTGTGACGAGCTAAAAAAACATTGTTAAGGGCCCCAAAACGACCCTGGAAGTACAACAAGATGTGTTGACATGAAAACATACAAAATAAGCCAACTGGATTAGATGGGAGCCACCAATGTCCACTTGGAAGATGTGCAAGGCTTCAGATAGCCCCGAAAGTGTAGAACCCACAATTACAAAGAAGTACAAAAGAACATGTTGAACTAAAAATTGTCAAGAGGAGCTAGTTGGAATAGGTGGCTGGCCACCAATATCCACCTGGATCAGTCCTCCCCCTTTAATAAGAAATGGTATCAATTGCCTTGATTTCCCCCATCATGTGAGGAAACATCTACTGAATTTGGCCCTGGGTGAGACACTTTCCTTGGTGTAGGAGTTGCCCTGCCTTGACAACCCGATAAAGATGGATCCTTTGTTGGTGTGTTCCCTTGACCTATGTGTCCACTATATGATTAATGGATGTTTGTTCCATGCAATCAAGGTTGAGATTTGTTGGTTTCAAATGTTCTACGATCTCTAAGGTGTCCAATAATGGTGGAAAATATGGCCAAAGAAGGTCCACATTGAACATTGGGTGCAAGCCATGGAAGGGTGGAGTGTTGAGCTCAAAATCATTGCTACCCACAACCATGGTGATAGTGTAAGGCCCATAGTGAAGTGGGAAGAGCTTCTGATAGGGCCCTATAAGACACTCGTTCTGCAAATGTAACTAGACTTTGTCTCCAACCTGAAACTGGTGCAATACCCCGTGTTGATCATGGCATTGCTTGTACTTAGCATTGGATTTCTACAAAATCTCATGGACCTGTTTGTGGATGTGTTGAATCCGCTCAATGAATCTGGTGGCTTTGTCAGACTCAAAATGAACATGGGAAGAGTCTTTCTGTGTGGTGGAAAGAGGTAGTGAAACATCAATGGGACCCAAGGATTGGAATCCCAGCCCGACCTGAAATGGGCTATGGTCGGTAGAGCTATGGAGAGCCTTGTTGAAATTGTGTTGAACATAGGGGAGACTCTCATCCCATGTATGTGTATGCTTATAGTTGTACATGCACAGGATGTGCACAATCATTTGATTGGCGACCTCTAGTTGGTCGTCTATTTGGGGGTGGAAAGCAGTGGATTTAGTGATCTTGGTTTCCAACAGTGACCAAATAATCGAAAAAAATGTGTTGAGGAACCTGTTGTCCCAGTCGGAGATGATGGTCTGTGGTATCCCAAAATGAACCCACAATCATTCAAAGAGGAGCTTGGTAGTATCTTCTGTTGTGATATTCTTCTTGTAGGATGTGAGGATGGCCATCTTCGAAAATCGATCAATGAGCACAAATACACAATCATTGCCTTTCTTGGTGGAGGGAAGGCTAGACATGTAATCCATTGAGATGGATTCCCAAGGATTCTCAGGAGTAGGAAGAGGGGTGTATAAGCATTACGTATTGATGGTTGTCTTGGAAATGGCACAGGAAGTGAAAGATATGATATACATGATGATGTCATATTGAAGTTTTGTCCAATAAAAATGTTTCTATAGAATGTCCACAGTTTTCTCCATGCCAAAATTTCCTACCATCCGACTGTAGTGGGATTCCCAAATCAACTTTGCACACTCGCTTGTAGGAACACAAAGATGGCCCAGATGGCATAACAGTTCATCCTGAATGTGAAAACCGGTGACATCCGCGCCTGTACCCAAGAGCTGATAGATGGTGGTGAAGTCCGGATCTTGTTGATAAAGTTGGGGCCACTCAGATGCCTCATGTCCACAGGAATGGAGCATAGTGGTGAGTGCAGCCACATAAGGTCGAATGAGGTAGTCAACGACATGATTTGAGCTCCCTGTCTTATGCTTGATGTTGAGATGGAACTGTTGCAGGTAGGTGGATCACTTCTAATGGCGGTCATTCTGCAATTTCCCCTGTGTCTGTATGAACTGCAGAGGCTTGTGATCAGTTTTCTCCATGCCAAAATTTCCTGCCATCCGACTGTAGTGGGATTCCCAAATCAACTTTGCACACTCGCTTGTAGGAACACAAATATGGCCCAGATGGCATAACAGTTCATCCTGAATGTGAAAACCGGTGACAGCCGCGCCTGTACCCAAGAGCTGATAGATGGTGGTGAAGTCCAGATCTTGTTGATAAAGTTGGGGCCACTCAGATGCCTCATGTCCACAGGAATGGAGCATAGTGGTGAGTGCAGCCACATAAGGTCGAATGAGGTAGTCAACGACATGATTTGAGCTCCCTATCTTATGCTTGATGTTGAGATGGAACTGTTGCAGGTAGGTGGATCACTTCTAATGGCGGTCATTCTGCAATTTCCCCTGTGTCTGTATGAACTGCAGAGGCTTGTGATCAGTGTGGATGATCATCTCCTTTCCCATAATGTAATTTTTCCATTGGCGACAGGCTTGTGCGATGGAATAAATATCCTTGGCATAGGTGGGGTATTTCCGGACTGTATATGAGAGTGTCTCACTATGGTATTCCACTAGATGACCGTGTTGAGCGAGAACTGCACCTACAACATAGTTAGATGCATTAGTCTCAATCACAAAAAGTTGTTGCAGATCAATAAAGGAGAGTATTGGAGCTGAGAACAAGCGATGATTCAGATCATCAAATTCTCATTGTTGTTCCTTCCCGCACACGAAATTTTCCCTTCCATCGCCCTTAGTCACTTAGATGAGGGCCCATGCAATATGGGAGAATCCCAACACAAACCATCGATAGAAGTTTTTCAGTCCCAAGATGCTCCGAAGATTGGTTAGTGTGGTCGGGGCTGACCAGACACGGATGACTTGGAGCTTAGTTGGATCAACATGTACCCCATTCTCATCAACAATGTAGCCCAAGTATTGGACCCTGTTCATGCCAAAGGAGCATTTTTCCAATTTGGCATATAGCTTGTGCTACCGTAGAGTGCTCAAAACCTACTGAATATGCCGCATGTGCTACTCCCATGTTCTGCTGAAGATGAGGATGCCATCCAAATATACTACCACAAAAGAGTTGGTGAAGGGTCTCAATACATCATCCATCAACCTCATGAAACTAGCTAGTGCATTTGTTAAGCCAAAGGGAATGACCAACCATTCAAAGAGACCTTATTTAGATTTGATGGTTGTCTTCCATACATCGATTGATTCAATGGGAACCTAGTGGTAGCCAGACTTTAGGTCAATCTTGTTGAATAAATTCCCCCCCCTTGAGTTAGTCAAGATGGTCATCAATATTGGGAATTGGGTACCGGTTCCTGACTGTGATTTTGTTTAATTCTCTATAATCAATGTAGAGTCTCCAGGTCCCATCCTTATTTTTCACCAGTACAATCAGGCTTATGCAAGGGGAGGAGATGGGTCTGATGTGCCCCTTTTGAAGAGGCTCTTGGATCTGACACTTGATTTTGTCATTTTCCATTAGCGAGCGATGATAGACTGGTCCATTAGGTAGAGGTGCACCGAGGGTTAGATCAATTGGATGCTTGACTTGGAAATGCATTGGTACCCCAGTGGGTGAGGAGAATATGTGTCTGTACTCTTCCATGATCCCATCCACTTGCTTCTGCTGCAAAGAGAGGCTATATGTAGAGGCCACATGTGTGGTGGCGACCTTCTACTTACTATGAGAATGAATAAAAAAGAAGACAAACTTCCCAGTCTGTGAAATGACCTTACTGCACTGCTTAGTAGAGATTAAAGAAATATTGGTAGGTGGAGATATGACGCAGACCTATCGGCACTCGGGCCGAGATCCGCTCACAGGATCGTTCTTTATCTCCCTCGAGTCGAATCGGCTCTTTAGATTCCCTGCTGGAATCACAAATTATCGATCCACAGGTCCTTTTTGGTAGCTTCCCTGTGCGAACAGCATTATGCACAAGCTCCACTTCTCCGTGCGACCACAACGCTATGACCAAGGCCCAATTCCAAAGGTACTTGTCGCAACTCGCAACTCGCGAGTTCGTGAGTCGAGGCTCCTGACTCTTCTTTTCCAATCTTGCGATACCCGAGATCACGGAATGGGTATAGCTCCTTCTCTTGTCAGTGCCCTCCACGTGTGACCACCGGCTAAGCTCAACGCTAGCTCTTCTTACTACTCGCCACTTCACAATTTGTGGCATCCAACCTTGGTACCTTCCTTTCACGAAACCCCGAGAAGCGATGTTGACTTTTCTCCTCGCGTTATCGCTACTCGTGACTTCACAAGTTTCAATGTCGAGCTCTCGTTCTCTTATCTCGCGAATCCCCGAGACGCGAGAATTCAATGGAGTATTGAATCCTTCCTCCAGGCGACGTGTGTTCACCTTCCAATCACGCGGGCCCCACCTTGTGGTTCTGCCACGTGTCCACACTCGTGCCTCGACTCTCAGCACTTCATGACTTATGATGTCGAAAGTGACTCCTCTCAACCTATGAACCCCCGAATGCGCGATAGGTGATGGGGTTCTTGATCCAACGGTCCTCCCGTGACCTGGATCCAACGGCTATCCTCGCTCCTCGTGATTTCGCAAGGAGTGACTTGGAGCACCCAACTCTTGGGCTCTCACCCTGCGAACTTCTGAGTTCGCGAGATCCCTAGATCTCTGCCACCTGTCCTCTTTGAATGGACAGTCTTGATCTTCTCGCGAAGCCGAAGGACTTCCTTCTCTGAACCCTGATGTATAAATCCTCGATAGAGAGGATCTCGCGACACGTGTCCTCCTTCCAATGAACGGCTCAGATTCTCTCGCTATTTCGAGACTTTGCTTTTCGCGACCTCGCGAATCTTGATGCAAAGGTTTTAAACCTTCAACTCGCGAATCCACAAAATGAGATGACGTGAGTGATCCAATGGCCCTTGTTGGCTTGGATCCCATGGTCCGATTTCTCCCGAGATTGCACTTGAAGAATGCTTGTCGTAACTCCCCTACTCCTCTGCAAGATTTGACAGCCCTTGAAACTTCGTGAATTCTCCATGGAGAATTTCGACCGTCTAATGCCTCATTAACAACTCCTGCGAAATGAACAAGTATGCCTTCACGAAACTTGTCCACCAGTAAAACAACGTCGTTGCGCCTCCTTTCGACACTTCAAGGCACTAGCCCTCTTGAGCTTCTCCTCAACAACTTTGAAGACTCTATCCCTTCTGATCTTTCTCCACAACTCAAGTCTTCAAAAGACTCCTGCGCGCACTCCCTGTAACAATTCTTCAAATACTTCCAAGTATTTGAACCTCTTCAACTCTGCGGACTCCCTACAACAGCAGTCCTTCAACAACTTCGCTCATGTTGTAACTCTAAGACTTCACTCAGCCTGCGCACTCCTTGCACAGCTCCTGTGCTTAACTTTCACTTCTGCGAGAATGAGAACAATGCTATCCCTCTTGAGCTTTCAGAGACAAACTCTGACTTCTGTCAACGCACACCTTGCGGACAATTTCATTGCACTCCTTGCAGGAAAACTCTTGCTCAGACAGAGAAACAATTGAAACTCATTCTTTACTCTCTTAGAATTTGAATGCTTAACACGAAATCATACATACATGGCATAAAATAAAATGTATATCAGAAAGAGTAAAACAATCATGAGCATAACATTCAATCATGCATACACAAAAAGTATTTGAACACCATGAGTCTGGATCAAAGCTTCATATATTAATCTCAGAACTTCTATACATGGTTTCTTCTACACAGCTTTCTGCTTCTTCTTCTCTATGCTCTCTTGATTGATTATGCTGCTAATGTTACAATGATACAAGTGAGGGTGTCTATATCTCGTTTCCCTCCTACTCTCTAAATTGTCTAATCTAACAATTTAAAGCTACCTACTTACATTTACTAGCATAAATGCCTCTTAATCCTTTAGAAGAGAGCAGGACGCTCAAGGTCTGATTACAATCTACAAGTACACCCTTTCTTAATTGTTTCATTTATGTTTGGCGTATCAAACTTCAAAACATTTCAAACAATTCATCATGTGCCAAAATGCATTGGCGTTTGTCCCCCGCTCGCTTGTTGTTGGCGATGCTCTTGCATCATACTCCCTCGCTTGAAAATTTTCATGGGATCCTGTCCACGAGCTCTCGCACGGTCTATCCATGCTTTTGGATCTTTGTTTCATTTTCCCAGCTGACATCTTCAACTGGATGTCCCTTCCACTTGACCAAGTATTCAAAATATTCATTTCGCCTGGTCTTTTTGCTAACTCTTTTGTTCAGTATGCTTTCCATTTGTGGTCTCTTTGAAATTGGCATCTGTTTTGTCCACTGAACCTCTGGTTGTTCACTACTTGCTTCAAATTTGTATGGGTACAAATCTGAGATGTTGAATATCGGAGAAATTTCGATCCCATCGGATAATTCAATATCATATGCATTTGTCCCAAATTTTCTTAGGATCTTGCACGGTCCAATTTTCTTCATTTTCAATTTAGTATATGTCCCCCTTGGGAACCTTTCCTTTCTCATATGTGCCAGAATCAGATCACCAACCTCAAATTGAAGTTGTCTCCTGTGTTGATATGCTATGCGCTTATACTCTTAGCTTGAGTTTTCCAATCACTCCTTCACTTGGTTGTGAATTTCCTTCATCGCTTCTGTGAAATCCTCTGCACTAGCACTCCTAGTTATAGTTGGTTATGAATCTCTCAATTCCGAAACTCCTCTTGGTTGCATCCCATAAACAATTTGGAATGTAATTTTCCCTGTGCTTCTGTTTAGTGAGTCGTTATATGCAAATTCTGCCTGTGGCAGAATATTGTCCCACTGACTGTGGTGTTCAGTCACCAAGCTCCTCAGCAAGTCTCCCAAACTTATGTTCACAACTTCTGACTATCCATCTGTCTGAGGATGATAAGCTAAACTGAATGACAAGTTTGTTCCCATCTTTTTCCATAAGGTTCTCCAGAAGTGTCCCACGAACTTGGTGTCTCGATCCGAAACTATGCTCCTTGGTAAGTTGTGAAGTCAAATGACCTCTTTGAAAAATAGATTTGCAATGTGAGTTGTGTCATTGGTTTTCTGACATGATATGAAGTGTGCCATCTTAGAAAATCTATCCACTACCACAAAGATTGAATCAAACCCTCTTTGTGTTTTTGGCAACCCCAATATGAAGTCCATGCTTACCGCATCCCATGGCCTCTCAGGTATGGGTAACAGTTGATATAAGCCTGCATTCTGCCTCTTTCCTTTTGAATGCTGACAAATTCTACATCTGTCCACGAATATTTTGATGTCTTATCTCATTCCTGGCCAAAAATATGGCTCGTTTAACTTTGAGAACATCTTGTCATGATCGAAATGTCCGACCAATCCTCCACTGTGTTTCTCCTTTATCAAATTCTCCCTCATGGAGCATTTTGGAATACAAAGTTGATTACCCTTAAACATTAATCCTTCTTGGATCATGTATTATGTCCATTGACCTTCCCTGAGATTTGGATTCTCAGCTACTTCATACACCTCCTTAAAATCTGGATCATCTCTGTACATGTTTCTGAGATCATCAAAACCCAATGTTTTGACTCTGAACTCCTACAACAACAAACATTTCCTGCTCAAAGCATCAACAACTTTGTTAGCAGTTCCAAAAATATGCTTAATTACAAAAGTAAGGTTTTGCATATATTCAACCCATTTAGCATGTCTTTGATTCAACTTCTCTTGTTGAGTCACAAATTGCAAAGCATGGTTATCATTGTACAAAACAAACTCCTTAGGAATCAAATAGTGGCTCCACTTCTTCAATGCCTGAATAATAGCATAGAACTCTTTATCATACATGGAGTATTTCACTTTGGTTTCATTCAACTTCTCGCTGAAGTATGCTATCGGCCTGTCTTCTTGACTCAAGACTACCCCTATTGCAAATCCACTTGCATCACATTTTACCTGAAATGTCTTTTTAAAATCCGGCAACACCAAAATTGGTTGTTCTGTGATTTTCCTTTTTAGCAAATTAAAACTTTTCTCAGCCTCTTCTGTCCAGTGAAAAGACTTATGTCTTTTCTTCACTGTGTCCATCATCAGTGCACTAATTCCACTGGAATTCCTATAGAAACTAGCCAATCCATGAAAACTTCTCACCTCAAATATACTCTTCGGTGATGGCCAATTCTTAATTACGTCCACCTTATCTAGATCCATCCTCAACTTATCTACAGAAATAAAAAATCCCAAATAAATGAGTTATGTCTTCATGAATGAGGATTTCTTCATGTTTATCAGCAACTTCTCTTGTTGTAGCCTCTGTATCACTGTAGCCAAATGTTTCATATGCTCTGCCTCTATTTTACTGAAAATCAGTTTGTCATCAAGATACACTATGACAAATTTTCCGATGAACTCCTTCAGGACTTCGCTCATCAACCTCATGAAAGTGCTCAGCGCGTTTGTTAGACCAAATGGAATAACAAGCCATTCATACAACCCTTCATTGGTTTTGAATGCTGTCTTCCATTTGTCTCCTTCTCTCATACGAATTTGGTGATAACCACTTTTCAAATCAATTTTTGAAAAAAAATTGGCCCCACTTAAGCAATCCATCAAATCATCCATTCTTGGCAATGGGAATCTATACCTGATGGTTATCTTGTTGATTTCCCTCGATTCAGTACACATCCTCCAGCCTTTGTCTTTCTTTGAACTAAGAACTATCAGAACAACACATGGACTCAATCTTTCTTTAATTAACCCTTTGTCCATTAAATCCTGGACTTGTCTTTTGACCTCTTCATTCTCCTGCGGCGTCAATCTGTACGCTGCTTTATTTGGTAAACTAGCTCTAGGTATGAGATCAATATGATGACTCACACTTCTGATCGGTGGCAATGAACAAGGTAGTTCGTCCACTACTATGTCATCAAATTCCTCCATTAA
This sequence comes from Picea engelmannii, assembly GCA_009831015.1. Taxonomy (NCBI): domain Eukaryota; kingdom Viridiplantae; phylum Streptophyta; class Pinopsida; order Pinales; family Pinaceae; genus Picea; species Picea engelmannii. Next base: position 437,864 of record ML778710.1, read on the forward strand.
CTCTTGGATTTCCTCTGGTAGATCATCCACCCTTGTACTGGTTAAAACAATTTTAGGCTTCCTGACCAAAATGAATTGTGGTTCCTCCTTCTTCTTAACCTCTGTAAGAAGTTCCTTCCCACTCATGAGAAGCACAACGTTGCTTACTTCAGGTTTCACCTCTTTGTCCTTAATCGACAACAACATGTGAGTTATCCCATTCTTCTCTAGGGTGTATGTGTTCTTCCTCCCATCATGAATCACATTTATATCATATTGCCATGGTCTACCCAGCAATAGATGGAAAACATCCATGGGAATAACATCACAGAGTATTTCATCTTTATACCCTCCTATTTTAAATTCAACTAAACATTGTTTAGTGACATTTACCTGATGTCCTTTTTGTAGCCATGAAACTCTATATGGGCTTGGATGTTCAATAGTCTCCAACTCCAGATTTTCTACCATCTCTGTAGAAATGATATTATCTGTGCTACCACTGTCCACAATGACCTTGCATACCCTATCCTTGGTTTTGCAAGCAGTTCGAAAAATTTTGTTCCTTTGGACCAAACTCTCCACCTCCTTCTCTGGCGTTAAGAGAACTTTTCGCATCATCAGTGATCTTCCGCCTTCAGCATCTTCTGCCTCAACATTCCTTATTTGTGCTTTGGAAATGTGAGTCTCACCACCTTCTTTCTTTCTATCTGGACACTCATAAGATTTATGCCTGACCTTTCCACATGTGAATCATTTCACCACTCCACCTCTTCCTCTTCCTCTACCTCTGGTACGAAGAAAAATGTTTCCATCATCATACTGACCTCTCTGTTCGGTATACTTCCCTCTCTGCGAGCTTCCACCTCTCTCAGTCTGAGTTTGAGGTTTCTTCCACTCTTCCTTGGGTTTTTGATTTCTATCCTAGGCAATTGATTTGCCTCTGGGCTGACTTCTACCTCAGCCTCTTTGACCTTGTTTTCGGCTTAGCTTCTCTTCAGCTTTTAGAGCCATCTGATAAGGATATTCCACCGTTCGGATGGTCATCATGCTCATCTCATCCTGAATGTCGTATCTCAGACCATTCATGTACCTGGAGACCTTTTCATCATCTCTTTCGCGATGACCTGCCCTGATGTTCAGCCTGTAGAATTCTCCAGTGTATTCCTTCACTGACGTCAGTTTCTGTCTCAAATTATGTATTCTTTGAAACAGAGTAATTTGGTAATCCCTGGGAATGAATTTTGCCTTCATCTTCGTGATCATCCTATCCCAACTCTTGATTTTTTGCTTGCCTTTGCAGCGTCTGTCAGCTTGTAGCTCATCCCACCACAATGTTGTATGACCTTTCAATCTTGTGACAGCATGTTTGACCTTTTTGTCTTCCTTGACATCTTCATAGTCAAAATATGTGTCCAGATCTCTAATCAAGTCTAGAATCTCTTCAGCATCCAGGTTTCCTTCATATACTGGAATATCCATTTTTACTCTAGCTCCCATTCTTGCAATAGCCCTAATCAGGCATTCATTTGCTGCAACTTCTTCTCCTTCATGTCCAGCTTCATCTTCACTTTCAGATTCACTGACATCTCCAACACCAACTATGCGCCTCTATTTTATTTCCATGTCCATGACTCTGGTGCGTAGGTCATGTATATCTCTTTCCATGGCTGGATTTGGCACCTGCCTACCCCTTTCTCTTGACATCTCCCTATCCTCTGGCAGATCGGGTGTTTGTCTGTCTCTTCTTCTCGGCGGCATGGTGAATCTTTCTTTTCCCTACTACAGAAAGAAAAGAAATATTTCTGGGCTCTGATACCAGCTGACGCAGACCTATCGGCCCTCGGGCCGAGATCCGCTCACAGGATCCTTCTTTATCTCCCTCGAGTTGAATCAACTCTTTAGATTCCCTACTAGAATCACAAATTATCGATCCACATGTCCTTTTTGGTAGCTTCCCTGTGCGAATAGCACTAGGCGCAAGATCCACTTCTCCGTGCGACCACAACGCTATGACCAAGGCCCAATTCCAAAGGTACTCATCGCAACTCGCAACTTGTGAGTTCATGAGTCGAGGCTCCTGACTCTACTTTTCCAATATCGCGATACCCGAGATCACGAAATGGGTATATCTCCTTCTCTTGTCAGCGCCCTCCACGCGTGACCACTGGCTAAGCTTAACACTAGCTCTTCTCACTACTCGCCACTTCACAAGTTGTGGCGTCCAACCTTGCCACCTTCCTTTCACGAAACCCCAAGAAGCGATGTTAACTTTTCTCCTCGCGACTTTGAAAGTTTCAATGTCGAGCTCTCGTTCTCTTATCTCGTGAATCCTCGAGACGTGAGAAGTCAATGGAGTATTGACTCCTTCCTCCAGGCGACGTGCGTTCACCTGCCAATCACGCGGGCCCCACCTTGTGGTTCTGCCACATGTCCACACTTGTGCCTCGGCTCTTGGCACTCCGTGACTTCTGATGTCGAAAGTGACTCCTCTCAACCTCTGAACCCCCGAATGCATGATAGGCGATGGGGTTCCTGATCCAACGGTCCTCCCGTGACCTGGATCCAACGACTATCCTCGCTCCTCATGATTTCGCGACTTCGTGACTTGGAGCACCCAACTCTTGGGCTCTCACCTTGTGAACTTCTGAGTTCGCGAGATCCCTAGATCTCTGCCACCTGTCCTCTTCGAATGGATGGTCCCGATCTTCTCGTGACTTCACCACTCACGAAGTCGAAGGACTTCCTTCTCTGAACCTCGATGTCTGAATCCTCGATAGAGAAGATCTCGCGACACGTGTCCTCCTTCCAACGAATGGCTCAGATTCTCTCGCTATTTTGGGACTTCTCTTTTCACGACCTCGCGAATCTTGATGAAAAGGTTTTAAACCTTCAACTCACGAATCCACGAAATGAGATTACGCGAGTGATCCAACGGCCCTTGTTGGATTGGATCCCACGGTTCGATTTCTCCCGAGCTTGCACTTGAAGAATGCTTTCCATAAATCCCTTGCTCCTTTGCAAGATCTGACGGCCCTCGGAACTTCGTGAATTCTCCACGGAGAATTCCAACCATCGATTGCCTCCTTAACAACTCCTACAAAATGAACAAGTATGCCTTCACGAAACTTGTCCACCAGCAAAACAACGTTGATGCGCCTCCTTCTGACACTTCAAGGCACTAGCCCTCTTGAGCTTCTCCTCAACAACTTCGAAGACTCTATCCCTTCTGAGATTTCTCCACAACTCAAGTCTTCAAAAGACACTTGCGCGCACTCCCTGCAACAATTCTTCAAATACTTCCAAGTATTTGAACCTCTTCGACTCTGCGCACTCCCTGCGACAACAATCCTTCAACAACTTCGCTCAGGTTGTAACTCTGAGACTTCACTCGGCCTGCGCACTCCTTGCACGACTCATGTGCTTAACTTGCACTTCTGCAAGAATGAGAACAATGCTATCCCTCCCGATCTTTCAGAGACGAACTCTGACTTCTTTCAACGCACACCTTGTGGACAATTTCATTGCACTCCTTGCAGGAAAACTCTTGCTTAGACAGAGAAACAATTGAAACTCATTCTTTACTCTCTCAGAATTTGAATGCTTAACACGAAATCCTACATACATGGCATAAAATCAAATGTATATCAGAAAGAGTAAAACAACCATGAGCATAACATTCAATCATGCATACACAGAAAGTATTTGAACACCATGAGTCTGGATCAAAGCTTCATATATTAATCTCAGAACTTCTGTACATGCGTTCTTCTACATAGCTTTCTGCTTCTTCTTCTCTATGCTCTCTTGATTGATTATCCTACTAATGTTACAATGATACAAGTGAGGGTGTCTATATCCCATTTCCCTCCTACTCTTTAAACTGTCTAATCTAAGAATTTAAAGCTGCCTACTTACATTTACTAGCATAAATGCCTCTTAATCCTTCAGACAAGAGCGGGACGCTCAAGGTCTGATTACAATCTACAAGTATGCCCTTTATTAATTGTTTCATTTATGTTTGGCATATCAAACTTCAAAACATTTCAAACAATTCATCATGTGCCAAAATGCGTTGGCATTTGTCCCCCGCTCGCTTGTTGTTGGCGATGCTCCTGCATCAAGCTACCTCTGGTATCCTGTACAATTGTCTACCCAAAGTAATAATAATGCTACGAGATCTAGACTCATACACAACATGATGCTTCCACAAATATGGTTGTCCTAAAAGAACATCACAAACTTCAAGGGGAGAAATATCACACAATATCTCATCTTTGAAAGGCTTGATGCCATAGGGAAGATGACACTATTGGTTGAAACAAAGATCTCATCCTTGGTGAAGTCATCCGATGGTGTAGGGATGTTGGTATGGTGTCTTCAAAAGGTCTAGTCGCTTGATGACCTCTGCTAAGATCAGGTTCTTCTAACTATCGCTATCGAAAATTAAATGAAGTGGAGCCTCCTTTATCCACATCTATGAGTGAAAGAGGTGTTTCCCTTCCTATGGTTCGCTTGGCTGGAATTTGGTGGTAGATATAGTGGCACTAAGTTCAATATCAATAATTTGCTTCCCTCCTTTGGGATTTGATTCAGAATCAGAATTGACCTCTGACTCAGAAGCCTTTATCTCAGTCTCGAGTGACTACTTGGAGAGACATTATTCAGTGTTAAGCCAAGGGATTTTATGGTACTCAAACCATTTTCTCATGTCCTTCTTCGTCTTCTCATTTCCCTTCTTGTGTTGCAGATTGGATTGGTTGTCCTGAGAGTGGACATATTTTATCTGTACCTTTATGTGTGGCTTGGGGCCTCCTTTTCCCTGCTTCAGCTATGAGGAGTTTGCATATCCAAACTCTCACCTTTTCTGCTTAAATTTCTGCTCAATCTTGACAACGTATCTATAAGTCGTACCCAATGAGGCGATGTCCAGAAACTCCATTTCTATTTGAATGTATCTATGAAAAAAACCATGGTATTTGAGCACCATATGTCTCTTAGAGTCTTTCATACCCAATTTGGTGTGCATGGTATGGAAAATATTGGTGAAATATGGTACTGTCTGGTCCCTTTCTTGACTCAGGGTGGTCCATCTGGTGTACTGGTCCTTGTAGCTTCCAAGAGGGTAGTATTGTTCTTTAATGGCATCTCGAAAGGAATCCCATGTAGGGGCAAGCACAAATATTTCATATTACTCTATGGCCCTTTCCTCAGAGTAAGTGTCCCACCAGTCCTTGACATGGGGGACAACCTTGAGGAGTGAAAAAGTAATCTTTTCCCTATCGAAAAAATTATGGACTGAAAAATACCCTTCGAGCATATTCAACCATTTATATACAACATCCACATCTATGAGTCCTTCAAATAATGGAATATCAAAATTTACTTGTACCTTGGAGGGGGTTGCATGGCTGCTTGATGAAGATGTTTCTCCTGTGGGTAGTCGTCGAAGGATCTGCGCAAATTTGTCCATCATTTCATTTCTTTGTCATGCAAGGACTTCCTCGAGCAACATTTTAAAAGAATCTCCTGCTCCATCATATTTATTTTCGTCTCCCATGGGTTGTTTTTGATCTTGGCGCAAACGATATTGCAATGGCTCGATTGGTTTGAGTACCAACTTCTTGTACCTAGATCTTCTCAGGGACATGCACGAAGAAAAAAAATGAAGAGCGGACTGCTCTGATACCACTGATCCGTATTTAGGAGTGAAACAAACTGATTAACAAATTGAATACAATAAACACATAGATATGAAGAACAACACATATATCTAGTGAACAATATCTTCTATTGAATGAATGAAATCGGATGAAACTGTAAAACAACATAACTGAAACACTTTCTCGAATGGTGTTAGCTATGTCTGAGAAGATATGTGGGCGCTACGTGCATCTGTCTGGGCAGATTGATTACAGTGAGGCTCTAGAGGCCATTTTGATATTACTCATGAATGCCAAAACCCTTGACATCCGAAAACCTAATCCTAGGAGATGAAAATCCAAAATTTATGTGGGCCCCTATGGGTAAGTTGGTACCTCAACTTCCTCGAGTCGTAAATTTTGCATACAACCTCTGTTTTAGGCGTGTGATAGCTTGTTAAAAGGTCTCTTAGAGAACTACACATTACGCCATCAAACTCCGACTCCGTCTACAGTTTGACTGTGGCGAGCCAAAAAAACACTGTAAAGGGACCCAAAACGGCCCTGGAAGTACAACAAGATGTGATGACATGAAAACATACAAAATAAGCCAACTAGATTAGATGGGAGGCCACCAGTATCCACCTGGAAGATGTGTAGGGATTCAAACAACTCCAGAAGTGTAGAACCCACAATTACAAAGAAGTACAAAAGAACGTGATGAACTAAAAACTGTCAAGAGGAGCCAATTGGAATAGGTGGGTGGCCACCAATATCCACCTGGATAAAAAGGTGAGTAATATAATAGTAATAATTTTTTATGAAAGGAGTTAAGTGTGGGAGTAACGAGAGTGTACAAAAGGGGGAAAGGGTAGTGTAGGGGGGAGGGTGGAAAAATAGGCGATGGAAAAGGGGAGGGAGAAATGTAGGGAGTGGAGTGAGGGGGAGTGTCGTGAGGCGAGGTGAGGTAGGGGGTGTAGTTTTTAGGTGGAGGATATGAAGGGGGTGACGTAGGGTGAGGTGAGGGGGGAGAAATGAGAGGAGCAGGGAAGGGTGAGCGAGTTGGTAAGTGAGGGGGAGGGAATTATTTCAGTTATGGCGAGTCCGACCGACTGCCATAACTAAAATAAATGTTAAGTATGGGATGGTTGAGTGATCCAGGTGGATATTGGTGGCCACCCACCTTTTCCAACTGGCTCAAAACAATTTTCTAGCAATTTTGACAATTTACTATTTTTAGTAGTTTTAACTTCCGGGGCTATTTTGAGGGCCTAAATGAAGCTTTTTAGAGATAGATATTCTCAATTAAATCCAAAGTCATGATTGAACCAAAAAAATTAATATCCTCGACAATACCTTTCCAACAGGCTATCATACTCCTAAAACAGAGATCGTATGCAAAAGTTACGACCCCAAGAAGTTGATGTACTAACTTACCCAAACAGGGCCCACATGAATTTTGGCACTTCATCTCCTAGGGTTAGGTTTTTGGATGTCTACGGTTTTTGGAATTCCGTTTTATTGTAAAAAATCCTTTAGAGCCTCATTGTAATCATCTTCTTGTGAATGAGAGTAGCCGTCACATCTCTTCTCAGAGATAAGATGCCACCATTCTAGTGAGTCTTTCACTCTGTATTTTTACAGCCTCTGTACATTTATTTCATTAATAGAAATCATGTATTACTGTATATATGTGTTTATGGTTGCATCTATGATACATTTATGTTATATTATTGAATATTTTCGATATCTCTGTGCATTTCTTTATTATATCTCCGCTCTCATTTCGTGCTGAAAATAATCTGAAATTAGTGGTATCAGAGCAGGCTGCTCTTGATCGTTTTTCATTGCATGTCCCCGACGAGGTCCAAGTATAGAAAGTTGGGTATCGATATTGTCTCTCTTGAAGACAATCACTATCGCATGCCAAAGAAACCCTCCATGGTGGAAGAAAAAAAAAACGACAGAGAAAATGATCCTATCAATCTGTTGCTTGAGAAAGCTCTCACGCGACACAGGGACGAAATGATGGAGAATTTTTCTCACATCCTTCAATGCATGCCGATAGAAACATGTGCATCTTAATCAAACGGCCACTTTCAAAGCACCTTGTCTTTCAAGGTACAAGTTAATTGTGATATTCTTGTATTTGAAGGACATATAGATGCAGAAGCCCTAGACAAATGGTTAAATCAGCTAGAAGGTTATTTCTTTGTTCACAATTTTTGCGACAGAGAAAATATCATCTTCGTGATCGTTAAGGTTGTTCCCCATGTTAAACATTGGTGGGAAACTTACTAGGAGCAGAGTTCCACAGAGGAATCTGGAATGTATGGGGTCGAGCCCACTTGGGATTTTTTTGTGGATGCGGTAAAGGAACAGTATTACCCTGTTGGAAACTATGAGGATCAATACATGAGATGGACCACACTGTGGAAAGAGAGGGGCCAAGCAGTTTCAAAGTTCACCAATACCTTCCATACCTTGCACACCAAGCTGGGTATCAAAGACTTCAAACGGAATTTTGTTCTGAAATACCGTGGGGCTCTACAAATATACATCCAAACTGAAATGGATTTTCTAGACATCTCATCACTCGGTGTTGCTTATCGATATGTTGTTAAAATCGAGCAGAAATTTAAGCACCAGAACAAACGGGAGTTCGGGTCTACAAATCCGCAACAACCAAAGTATGAAAAAGACGACCTTAACAAACAGTCTCCCGAAAACCAGTCCAAGCCATGGGAAAAGAAGGGTCATGGGAAGACAAAGAAGGACACCGGAAAATGGTGCGATTTCCACAAAATCCCCTGGCACAACACCGATGAATGTCGCTCAAAACAGTCATTGGTGGCCGAGATCAAAGACAAGGATTCAAACCCTAATTCAGAATCTGGTTCTGAAAATACTGGTAAAAGATAGATCATCGACGTAGACCCCACTTCTATTGTCACAATAGCAACAATTCAACCAGAAGAACCAACAAAACCTGAAGAGGGGGGGTGCCTTTTTCATTCACAGATTTGGGTGAAGGGGACCCCGCTACATTTTATTGTTGATAACAAAAACCAAAAGAAACTCATCTCAGTAGAGGTCGTCAAACAGTTGGGATTATCGACAACACCACACCCGCAACCATACAACATCGGGTGGCTTCGCCAAGGATGAGATCTCCATGCCAGCCAGTAATGTCGATTGTCATACGACATCCAACCATTCAAGGATGAGGTATTATATGATGTTGCCCCACTGGATTCCTGTGATGTTCTCTTGGGCCAACCATATATGTGGAAGCGCCATGCTATTTATGAGTCTTGACCCCGTAGTGTCTTTTCTACTTTGGGGGGTCATCTCTACAGAATACCAGAGGTAGTTCCAACTATTGTTCCACCTAAACAGTGCCGCAAGGTATTATCTCATACTACAAAATTCAGCTTCTTCACAATATGTTCAAGAGGGGAATAAAAAGACATTGCAACCACTACAACCTTGCCCCAAACACTTTCTATCCAATAGAAGCATGTCAACAAGGTTGCAACAAAGTGCAAATATTCCTTATGCACATCGTCCTCTCATATAGCTCGGTTTGTTGAATAGCCTCAGCCTTAACAGGTTCATGACAAACTTCCACAAACTGAGCAACGCAACGTCTCCAGCAAGGCAAGCAACTCACCAAGATGCAGATTCAGAAAATGTTTTCCCCTCTCCCCTGGGAACTCAACGCAATGGATCCCATTGATTCTTAAGGAGGGAGGATTGATCTAGGTGGATATCGGTGGCCACCCACCTTTTCCAACTATCTCAAAACAATTTTCTGGTAATTTTGGCAATTTACTATTTTTAGAAGTTTTAACTTTCAGGGCTATTTTGAGGGTCTAATTGAAGGTTTTTCGAGATCGATCTTCTCAATGATAGCCAAAGTCATGGTTGATCCCCCAAAATGAATCTCCTCAATGATACCTTTCCAACTGGCTATCATACTCCTAAAATGGAGATCATATGCAAAAGTTACGACCCCGGGAAGTTGATGTACTAACTTACCCAAACATGGCCCACATGACTTTTGGCACTTCATCTCCTAGGGTTAGGTTTTTGGATGTCTAGGGTTTTTGGTGAATGAGAGTAGCCTCATTGTAATCATGTTCTTATGAATGAGAGTAGCTTCACATCTCTTCTCAAAGATAAGCTGCCACCATTCTAGTGAGTCTTTCACTCTGTATTTTTACAGCATCTGTAAATTTCTTTCATTAATAGAAATCATGTATTATTGTATATATGTGTTTATGGTTGCATCTCTGATACATTTTTGTTATATTATTGAATATCTGCAATATCTCTGTGCATTTATTTATTATATCTCCGCTCTCATTCACAAGAATATGATTACAATGAGGCTCTGAAGGCCTTTTTACAATAAACCGGAATGCCAAAAACCCTAGACATCCAAAAACCTAACCCTAGGAGATGAAGAGCCAAAACTCATGTGGACCCCGTTTGGGTAAGTTAGTACATCAACTTCCCGGGGTCGTAACTTTTTCATACGATCTTCGTTTTAGGCGTATGATATCCTGTTGGAAAGGTATCGTCGAGGAGATTCATTTTGGGGGCTCAATCATGCCTTCAGCTATCATTGAGAATCTTGATCTCAAAAAACATTCATTTAGGCCCTGAAAATAGCCCTAGAAGTTAAAACTACTAAAAATAGTAAATTGTCAAAATTACCAGAAAATTGTTTTGAGCCAGTTGGAAAAGGTGGGTGGTCATCGATATCCCTCCACTCTTATTTTGTGCCGAAAATAATCTGGATCATTGAGAGATGAGGGAGGTATTTTGAGGGGAGCATAAGTGAGGGGGTGAAAAATGAGGTGAGCAGGGAAGGGTGAGCGGGCATGAGAGATGTAAGGGGATATGGTGAGTGAGTCCTCCCCGCCACAATTTGAAATAAAACTAAGTACATAGTGGGGGAAAGTAAGGGATAAGGGAGGTGGATTAAGAGATGTGAATTTTTTTAAGTGTGGGATGAATATGGGGGGTTCCCACAAGTGATATATTTTTATGGGTTTTGATCCCAATACAAGAAGATTTTCAAGGGTCTAGAACCCTAATTTTTTTAAGAGAACTTCCAAAATATTACCTTTATTCCACATAAAAGAGGTTCCTTTTAGATTACTTGAGCATACGAACTCATATTTCCGATTCGAAAAATGTGTGACGAAGCTGAGACCAAGGAATATTCAAGGAACTTATAGTAGTTAAAAAAATTTCACCTGTTGATATCATTGTTTTTATTAATCAAAGAGCGGGAAAATATAAATGACCAAAGTTTGGTCAACACTACTTCATATATATCACATGGATCCACTGTGTATTGTTCGTGGCCATGAACATTAGTCATAATTTCATCTATATTCTATGGATCCACAATGTACTTGATTTGGCGACCATGCTTACATCAATCCTAAGCATGGGTATGTCGGACTTGGGATAGAGGATACTCTTACTTGATCTCTGTTGATGATTTTTGTTCTTGTATTAGTTGTTCGGAAACCTTCATTTGTCTCTACTTCAATGTGTCCTCACCTCTCAAATTTATAATGTATTTCGGCCATCAGTTTCCCTTCTGAGATCACACATTAGGGGGCATCTAGTATACCACAATTTTCCACAACATTTGCAATGTGAGATGGACTAACATTTGTCCCTAAATTACAGGCTTAAATCCCAAGCTTCCTCATCAAAGCCACTTAAAAAATAATCATTTTTTTTATATCCGCGGGTCACCTTGGTGCAACATGTGGACACCTGTGCCTTACTAGTGTACAACCCGTAGATGCCCTCAAAAAATGTGAAAAATAAAATAATTCCACATTTTCGGGAGAGGATTACGGTAGGGCTCATTTCCCAACCTCCCTAAGCCTATACCAAATAGAATTAAACCTCCTTAACCTCTTGAGGATGGTATAAACACACCTTTGGGGGAATGGATAAGGAGAACAACCTAGGTGCAAAGTTATGTTGAAGAAATTGCAAGTCTCCATATTCCTTTCTATCCTCTGAGTAACATCCATGTAACCTGGAACCCCTATTTCATCTTTCCTTCCTTTTCACTATATGGTCATAAGGTGTGTCCCTATCCTTATTGGGCCATCTAAGGAAGGGAAATCTTACTAAGTGATGCTTGAAGGACCTTTTGGAGGAACTTGGGCAGTTAGCTTCAAGGCAGTGTCGATGGTTGGAGTCAAATTGTAACTACTTCTTTTACCATTGCTAATAAAGAGTTTTCTTTTCCCATACTTGTGTAGTACTGATTCAATATGTTTATGTATGTATAATCATTCTCCATATTTGAATCTGTCTATCATTTTCTTGTATGATTTTATGCTATAACTACCTTGTTGCAACACTTTCTTGATCTTTGTTTGCATGTTAATTCAAGTAGGAATCAAGAGAAGTACCAAGGTCGAGAGCAGGGAACGACACCGACCGTAAAGATACAAGGTGTGAAATTTTCTTCCCTCTTTGATAAAGTAGTTATTTCATTACAAGTGTTGTGTGCGGGTTAGGTTTATGTCTTTCACTTGGTCAATCTCTGTTGTGACATGACCCAAAGTCACGGGGGGGAAATCCCATAACACCTAGGCACACATCCTGTGTTCTTTTTGTCTTCTTATATTCTAGATATCACTTGTACGATCAACCATTTCTTGGAATGGACTAGCAATGGCTATTGAGTGAAGCTCCTATTCATATATACTCATATATACTTCTAAAACCTATGGAAGCATCAATATAGGATTCACTACACACAAATTTATGACCAGTTTGTAGCCCTACTATATAAGTTGATCTTATATGAGTTTACAAAATGCATTTCTAAAAAAGTTATGCATGTGATTTGCAAGGTTAGAGACTAATATGTCACCTACAAGGGGACATACATTAGAGTTTTCAGAATTATCAAAGCTCCTCATATGTTCCCAAAATTCATTCCCAGCCAACTAGCCCTATAAAAAGTAACCTACCAAACATTTGTACTTCACGTTCACCTAATTAAATAAAAAAAATTATAAACATCTAGACACTTTAAAAAATATTCCCAATAAATCACTTTGAAAAATACCCCAGATCGAATATCTAAAAGTCATATATGTAGACAAAACAAAATCTAATATGCATTGTCTACAAATTGTAATTACACTTTATGTAGTGTTAACATATGTGAGTAGACATCTTTTTGTGTATTGGGATAAGCATTATTGTTTATTGGGGTTTTCCCACATGTGAAAGAACCCTCATTTTAATTTATATATGTTGGGATAAGCATTATTGTTCATTGGGGGTTTCCCACATGTGAAAGAACCCTCATTTTAATTTATATATGCTTTGTCATTGATTTGTTTTCCTTTTTAAGATAATATAAATTGTGATATTTATTAAAGAGGACAAAATTGTTAATAGGAAATAAAAAATTATAATATATTGAGTTTTTAAGATATGCAAAATGTTAGATTTAAAAGCTCTGATTCACCATGTGAATGAAGTGGTTTGTTCAATATTATTAATTTATTTATGATCTTAATTTATTAATTCAATATCAATTTATTTATAATCATATATTTCAACAACTCACACGTGGGAGATGGAAGATATCTTCTAAATAGTGTCTCCTAACACATTTGTGATGTGCATGTCGATTTAAACATCCATCCCCCTTGTTTATGAATTATTTGAAAATGTTAATCAACTATTTATCTTTATTTTGAATTTTTTTATTAATGTTAAAAATTATAAATATTAAATTATTTTTAACATTGTATTCAAAACTCTTTCTAATTATTTATTCACTCTATACACAACACATAAGGTAAGTTGGGTTTTTGAACCGATGACTTCATATTGTTTTGAAAATATACTCCATCACCAATTATTTTACATCTTGAGGAAAAATAAGAATATATATTTAAATGAATCTAAATTTGTATACAATATATATATATATGATTTTTTATGAGTAAGAATAGATTTTAAAATATTAAAAATAATTAAATATAAACAAATATATGATTTTTTTAGATTGAAATGATTAATTTTGTATTAAAAAGGTGTTATAGTTGCATTGTTTAGTATAGTAATTTTGTAATGTTCACCATTATTAAATCCAACAATTTTAAAATTTTCTTTTCTTGATATCGTTAAATAAAAAACATGCAACAGGATAAAAACACTCATACATCTAACAACAATTCCAAAAAACATGAATGCATTAATTAAACATACACATAGCAATATATAATTTCTCAAAAAACATAGAGTTTACGCATAACAATATAAACCCATAAAACATTGAACATAGAGAAAAACACTCATCTTTTAGAAATCAAATGCAACTCATTGCAGAGAATGGATGTTCCTTCCAACCATAGATTTGTTGTTCCAGTTCTCAACAACAAGTCACCCCCAAGCCAGGGCTATGAATCCACAAGAGACGGTGGTCCCTAAGACTGACTAATGTCCCCCTCTCAACAGTCAATTTCCATAACTAATTACAATCCACCAATACTCTTCCCCTAAACTTGCACAACCCAAGGAATGAGCTCCTCTTCTCTATCGCACTGTCCCTCGGTCTATCCCACTTCCCTCCAAGGCTCCAAATTTTTTTTTACAAGAAATATCTCTACTAGGGACTCCGGGAATCTACAACTGCAACATGAATTCTCACTGTGGAAAAATACTTGCTTCTCTTGACAATTTCTTGAGTAGAATTTTTACTCACGGGCCTATAGCTTCTCTTCCCATGAAATTATACCTCCACTTAGCTGCTATACATTCCCACTATTGTTTCCTTCAAGCACCCTTCAATATTTTGCACTTCGAACTCTCTTGCTATCCAAAAATCTACTTCTCCAGACTACTCCCCCTTTCCCATATAGATTTTCTCACTACCAAAAGATATCTTCTTTTCCCCATAGGGATTTCCTTCTTTCTTCCATGCTTTCTTGACTCAAACTCTTCCCAAGGATGATTGAACTCATGCCCATGCTCTTACTAACTATGTAAGGTGACTTCACTCACCCACCCTCTCACATGTATTCAATGAGTGGGCTCTAGAACACTCAAAAGAAAGTAGAAGGTTCATAGTAAGGATAATTTAGAAATATGTTTTGGGTTTAATAGACATGGGTAACTTTTCCCCTTGGACCCCTTTCCTCTCTTTTGGAAATTAATCTCCCAAGTTGTCATCTGTGTCCATCTGCAGGTGACGATACATTTTTATTTCTTTTATTCAATATACATCATTTACATATTGCATTGCTTGTCCCACGTCCATACATCATATTTAAAATACACATTGCTAATTTGGGGGATTAAAAATGGGGATGTTACATGGCCCTCCCCCTACCAACTACACTAACCTTAGTGCAAATCACCATACAATTTACACATTGACATGTATAAAATGTTACATCAAATACTTTGATAATTGTGTAACTTAATGATTCACACAACAATTATAACCAACATCTCTCTTTTATCCTCAAACTGCACACCCCAAGGAATGGGATCTGGAATTGTTCAAACATGCAGTCTTGGAGTTGTGGCTCCAAGAACTTCAACTGCCAAAATGGAGTCTTCATTTTCTTATGTACAAATGTACATTTAGTTTTCTTAAAAAATTGAAAATATTTGTGGGTATGCTTCTTGCATGGCCTCCCCGTGCTCCCACATAGAAACTTCAGGACCATAGCAATTCCATTGACCCTTTACCAAGTTTATGGATTTGATCCTGAGCACTTTGAATTTCTAGTCCAGGATGCGCACTAGCTCCACCCGAAAATCCCCTTCGTATTCCACCTAGATAATAGTCCAATCAATTACATGGTTAGGATAAGGTACATAATTTTTTTAATAAAGATACATCGAACACAATATGAATTCTCATGGAAGTAGGTAATGCTAACATGCATGCAATTAGTCCTATTATTTCTAGGAATTCAAACATCCCACAATATCTTGTTGCTAATTTTGGGAAACTTTCCAACTTCAACAAGCTCCTCTTAGTTTTAACCTTTAAAAACTCATGTTCTCCCACTTTGAATTCTCTATGTGTTCTTCTTTTATTGGCATATCTATTCTTCCTAACATGTGCAACTTTCAAATTATGTCTAATCTTTACCATCTACTCTTCCATTTCCCTTAACAATTATGGCCCAATCATGACTTTGTCTGCAAAGTTATCCCAACTCACTGGCGTGTTGCATTTTCTACCATACAAATCTTCAAACAGACTCATCTTCAATGATTCTCGATACTCATTGTTGTAATAAAATTCAACTAAATGGATATAATTATCCCACTTAGAATCTTTTCCATTACATGCATCCTCAACATATCTATCTTCAATTATCCGGTTAATTCTCTCCGTCTTCCCATGGCTGCAACAATCTTGTTGGATGCTTGTGCTCATCATTTATATTCTAACATTCCATGCATCTGGCTAAATAATCGATCACATCTCTCTTCATACCAGGCCAAAAATATTGGCCTCTTATAGTTGTAATAGTTTTCTAGTATCCTGGATGTCTAGCATATGGCACATTGTGCATATCCTTCAAACCTGAATTTCTCAATTCTTGAGAATTGAGAAAATAAACTGTGTTCCTAAATAAGAGGATTCAATCCTCTTCTAGATTTTAATATTTATATTTCTGATGCACATCGTTACGCTGTAATATTTCTTTAACTTCCACGTAATCATGGTTTGTTTCTACAACTTTTAGAATTTTATGTTTTAAATTTGTCATGTACATAAGTCTAATGGTTGTAGCATGCATTTCATGCACCCTTATGTTGAGTGCATCAACCACTTTGTTCTATTTTCCTTTTATGTACTTAATGTCAAAGTCATATTCGCTGAGAAATTCCAGCCATCTAGTTTGTTTGGCATTTAACATTGGTTGTTCAAACTGCAAGTATTATAGACCACTATGGTCTATCCTCGATTTTATTGCACATAAGGTAACGCCTCCACATTTTAAAGCATGTACAATTTCCTCCAACTCTAAGTTATGTGTAACATAATTTATCTCATGCTCCTTTAATTTTCTAGACTCGTAACAAATTACATGACCATTTTGGGTAAGGACTCCACCAAGCCCTTCCTTGCATGAATCTATTCACACAACAAAATCCTCATATGGATCTGTAAGCACTAGAAATTTTCTTCACACTTGGTACTACATTCAAATTTTACTCCTTTCTTTTGCAAAGATGTTATTGAGTGTGCAATCTTGGAGAATTCTGCAATGAATCTCCTATAATAAACAACTAGACCCATAAATGATCTAACCTATGAAATATTTGTTGGCATTGGCCAACTTTTATTTGATTCAATATTTTTTGGATCCATTGCTATGCCATCTTTCAAAATAATGTGACCCAAATAATGGATATGATTTTGGTAAAAAGTGCACTTAACTTGGCATAAAATTGGTTCTCTCTAAATACTTGTAGCACCATTCTCAAATGTTTCTCTTGCTACTCCAATATCGTCAAATAGATAAGAATATCATCCAAGAAGAATATAACAAACTTTTCCAGGAAATCTCTGAACATCCCATTCATAGTGTCAATACCTTGTTCAAAAGGCTATATTTCTAGTATATTAATGTATGATTCTCACTTGATGATAGCATGATCTCAGGTCAATCTTGAAAAACATATTTTCTCCCCTTAACTAATAAAAAATATCATCAATCCTTGGCAAAGGATAGTTGTTCTTGACTGTAACCTTGTTCAGTTTTTTGAATTCAATACACAACCTCAAAGTTACATCCTTTTTCTTCACAAAAGGAACTGGGGCACCCCAAGGAGAAACACTTGGCCACATCTTCTTGTTCTTCAACAACTCTTCCACCTACATTTGTAATTCTTTCAGTTCTAGTTTGCTCATTCTGTAGGGAGTTTTGGACATTGGGAAAACTCCAGGAATTAAATAAATAGAGAAATCAATGTCCCTCTTTGGTGGCAATCCTGGAAACTCCCAAAACACATATTCATACTCCTTCAAGTCTGGATAATCTTCAAGACTTGGATCCTTATCCTTCATTGGGTCTTCCATGTGGTTTGCATATATTTAGCACCCTTTTCTAAAACTTTTTTTCAGTTGCAATGCTGAAATCTCTCAAACAAATATAGGCCTTGGAATACCTTGAACTGTCCTTGAATTCCCTTCCTTATCAATACATATGAAATCCTTGTTATAACATTCTAAGATAACACGATGCTTTTCTAGACAATCCATACTAATCAAGCAGTCATAGGGTGCAAGAGGTATGATATTCAAATCTACCTTAGTGTTGACTCCATTCATGTTTACTGAGAAATATTTAACAAGATCATTGATTCTTCTCTTGGTTCTAGTAGGTAGTTGAACTAACCAAGACTTTTCATGTTTACATTTCTTCAGTTTAAATATTTCAATTAGGTTTGAATCTATATAGCTATGACTAGCTATAGAATCAATCAA
The DNA here is from genome assembly GCA_009831015.1 of Picea engelmannii. NCBI lineage: Eukaryota > Viridiplantae > Streptophyta > Pinopsida > Pinales > Pinaceae > Picea > Picea engelmannii. The sequence continues at coordinate 456,011 of ML778710.1, forward strand.
AATAGGTATGGGTTCATTATCAATCTTACCTTCTACCTCAACCATGTGAGGTTGATACTCTTCTTGTCTATTGTCCAAGGTTGCATAAATTCTTGGCATGATTCTTTCCACATCCTGTATTGTTTCCTCTTTCTTGATGCTATGCACAATCCTCATCTTATCTCCTTGATGAGGAAAATATTTATAAATGTGATCTCCTTCGCATCCCCAATGTAACACCATGTTTTCCCCCATGATTGTAATTATTCCTAAGACTTAATATGATTATGTTTATGAAGCTTATAATCATGTTTTGATTAATGAGAACACCAACAACTAAATGAGGATGGAACAACTTTGAGAGTACTAGCCATGATATTGTTATCCCCATTTTGTGGGATGACTAAGGAGATGATGTCTCGAGGCCCTTAAGTTGGAGATATGGAGTGTTGAGAGACCACATGACTAGAAGTGTCCACTTACACATACATAAGCCCACTCTATCACCACATTTTGATCCATTTTCAGTGCATCCACCACACTAGCTAGCTTCCAGAAGGTAGATAGGTCTTTCTCCATGCGGTACAAGTCACGTATTGTGGCATGTAATCACCCTAATTTTTGAGGCATTTAAACATGTTGTATTTAAGCAAATTTTGATTATAGAATTCCTTCTTGGACATTATTGTTTTGACCTTATTTCACCTTGGCAAGTGTCATAGATTTCCTAGTAAGTGGCCAACCTTTGGGGAAGTTTTACAAATGGGACTCCCTTGAGGGGTTATCGTACCATTCTCGACCATACTTACCACTTTACACTCATCACATTGCCATCATATTGTCCTCTTCTAGGTCCTTTGAATTTAGTGACCCAAGAAGTGCATGTAGCTCATTTCATGGGAAGAAGGGGTTGAAGGTCTAAAGGGATTGTAGTTGGATAAAAATATAAAAGTCTAAATATAGGCCTTCCAGATGCTTCGCCCAGGGATCCATGAGAAATCAATGAAACACTTCTCTATAATAAATGGGGGACCTACAAAAATAAGTGATAGTGAATGCTCAAGGGGTTAGTTGGAGGATGGGATGTCTCATCACGAGATTTCCTATCATGATCATGGGTATTTAGAGGTATGAAATTACCATCATTTGGTCACCAAGATAGGGTAGTGGTTCTCATTTACACAACTGAGAGAAAGGGGGTCTCATCATGATCCATCCTTCTCATTTCCGCGAGGTATTTGTGAATGACATTGCCATTATCTGGACACCAAGCTAGGACAATGGCCTTCAACTTGTTCCTTAAAACATGAAATAAATATAAAGAGAAAGGAAGAGATAAGAAGAAAGAACGACAAGAAGATGGTCTTGGAAAAATTACATCACAAATGAAGGTGACATGCACCCTCTACAAAGGCACCCATAAATGAGATAATAAGATCCCTTCTATGTCATGAAAATAATTTACCTATGAATTCTAAATCCATTTCCACCTCATCATCCATTACATAACCTTGAAAGGCCATCCTTGGGAGCATCCCCTACATGAGGGTTTTGGTTTACCCAGTAGGAATTTTATGACACCTCTCCCATACTTAAAATTGGTCAATTGTATAGGGTCTTTGGGAATTTGATTAATTTGATGAGGTAGTTTTGATGTGCCTTATTTATTAGATGTGGTTTACACTTGTCATGATATCTTTGACTTGAGATATTTTGAGGGCGTGCCCTTTTGTTTTGTAGGACCTTTCTTGGTGGCCAGTTTTGGGAGAATAAGACTAGCTTTGGATTCCATGGGGGAAAAATCCCACAGGTTGGATGTTGTAGGCCCACACACTAGATCATAGAGACATGCCTTTGGAGGCTTACATGGCATCATGGAGGATTTTTCAAATGACTTTCCTAGGAGAGGAATAATGTCACTTATTTAGGCTTGATGTCATGCTTGAGGGGGTTCGGTGGTGATGGAGTTATTGCACATTGACACTTGGCATGATTTGACCGGAGGAGACATGGATTAACTCTAGCACATGAAGAGGAGGCTCAAGGAGCCCCAACGACCTCTTTCTTCTTCTCCACAACTTGGAAAAAGTGTCAAAACATCTCCTAAAGGGGTGATGTCATCTTACTTTTAGGTTTTCTAATGTGTTAAAGTGAAAAATAAATATTATTATTTGGTTCAAGGGGTAAGAAAAGGGTTGTTGACCCCTTGTCTTATTTTTTACCCTAGCTAAGTGGAAAAACTATTTTTTAGGAATTTTGTATAAACAAATATCATGTGAATCTCATTTCATAACATAACTCTCCCATTGTGAGAAGTACTTGGACAAAATTTTCTGTATTCTTGGGCATTATGGTGTTTCTCTCTTTTGTTGATCCAGGAGGATCTCGATCATGGCCACCCACCTATTCCTACTGGCTCAAAATAGTTTTTTGGCAACTTATTATTTTTAGAAGTTATTTGGGTCCCAAACTTTTGGGGCCATTTTGAGGGCCTAAATGACATTTTTTCACGATCGGGCACCTCATTGATAGTCGAAGGCTCTGATTGAGCCTATGAAATGAAGCTCCTTGTCAAGACCTTTTGCATATGATCTTTCTTTTAGGGCGCATGATAGCTCGTTGGAAATGTATTGACGAGGAGATTCATTTCATAGGCTCAATCATATATTTTGGCTATTATTGAGGTGCTCGATCGTGAAAAAATGTCGTTTAGGCCCTCAAAATGGCACCAAAAGTTTGGGACCCGAAAAAATACTAAAACTAGTAAGTTGCCAAAAAATTGTTTTGAGCTAGTTGAAATAGCTGGGTGGCCACTGAGATCCTCCTGGATCATGTGAAAATGTTTTATGATGCTATAATTTGGTGAATGGATGAGGAGGAGTGATGCACACCTCTTGGATTATTTATATCTTGATGCTTATGGTGAATTTGCTTGGTGAAACTAGGGTTTGATATCTCTCTCTTGGAATTGGTAAGGAAAAATGAGAATTGTTATTTATTTCTTTCTTTTTCTTGGTTATGGTTGTTTCAAACCCTAGGAGGAGTATGTTGGATATACCCTCCATCAAGCTTCATCTAATTTGATAAAGTTTACAAGTTATTTTTTAAGGGTGGCTAGGAGGAATACGAGTGTGTATACCCTCTTAGATTTAGCCTAAGTTTGAATGGCATACCTTAGGAAGTAAAATGGCTTACACCCCTAGGGAATTTTTTGATCTAAATATTTATTTTAAGACTCCATTTACCCAATTTTAAAGGCACTAATCTGAATATTTTGCATTGGAGAAATAAATAGTTGCATTGGGAAACGTGATTTTCGGTCATTTCAACTTTTTGCAATCTTGGTTTTTCTCCTTGTTCTTTGAGCACCTATCAACCACTAGGGAATCCCTTATAAATGGGTATTTCATGATTCTATTATAAACTTTCATCTTCAACCATTATGGATGCATAAACCCTAACATTCTTTTACTTATAACTTGCTTTTCAACCGTCGTAATTAGCTAAAAGTTTGCCACTTTTATCTACTTGGTCTAATGCAACTTTTGGGTGGATTCTTTGCGATTTTTGGTGGTTGAATTTACTGTTGTAAAAAAATATTTATACAGCCATAAGGCTGCAAAATATTTCTTCAAACACCTTTTATTATATCCTTCTTTCATTGCTAAATTCTAGTGCTATCTTACTTGAGTTGATCTAATTGTTTTCTAGTTTGTCTCTTTCTCTCTCAACTAGACTTTTAGCAACTTGTATAGCAGCATTCATTATAATTTTATTGCTGATATATATTGTTATTAACTAATTAAATTGGGGAAAACAAGCTTAACTTGCTTGTCCATCATATACTTGGGCTTGTATTGTTCTTTTCCTTGTGTCTCGAGCAGGTACAATCAACATTCACAAGGTCTACTACTCCTTGGAAACCCTTGGCTACCATAAATACCTTCCTCAATCCTTTCTCCACACATAGAAAATTGAACTATAGGGGAATTCATCCATATATCACACTTTCCATCTCATTTTTCCCTAGGGTCATCGAGATTCCCCCCTTGAGGTAACCACTCCACCTCTAAAGTGATGGGAACACCTATCTAAGGTGAAAATGGGTGGGTTCTCTCTTAGTTGTCACCATTTGGTGGTTGGGTCTGGATTTTCCAAACCTACAACTTGTGAGATAACCTTTTGGTGTCGTTTTCGGGGAGGATTTTGAATCCTCTTCCAAACCCTAACGACACTTTGACAAGCTACCCCAAAGCCTAGACCCTAGCTTGTCTGGCGACTCCACCTGAGGAACTTTCCCTGTCCACCTTTGATAATATTTCCCTATATATTATCTGGCAACTTGATTATGGGAAGTACCCAAAGGGGGCATTACCCTACCCCCAAGAAAAATTCCAGACATCATAAACCTTCACCCAAGAGATCTAGTCCTTCGTTGTCCCCCACTTCTCATGATTTTCCATCTACTTCTCCTAGCCATCCATCCTCACCTACTACCTCCACACCTCCACTCTCACTTGTTCCCACCTTTCTAAGTGCTACATGGATCCCATGGTCCAAAGATGCGCATAAACCTTTGGACATGAAAAAGATCCCTGGATCTCCTCACAAAATCCCAAAGGATTTCAAAGAGTGGCTCCCCATATTTTCAGGAGAAGATCTCATTACGATTGAAGATCACTTAGATTTATTCCTCCGCGCTCTGTAACCTTGTGACAAACATGAATGTATCCTGATGAGACTCTTCTCTTACACTTTTTTCAGAAATGCCAAGGAATGGTATGATAGTATTCTCCCAGGGACAATCACAAATTGGGACCTCTTTTGAGAACATTTTACCAAAATATTTGGAAAGAACAAAGACTATCAGTGCCTTTACGATTAACTCTACAAATACAAGAGAAATTCATAGGAAAGTATAAGGGATTTCAATGATATATTCAAAACCCTCGTAAGGAGTTTACCTCAAGATTTAAAACCTTCCCAAGCTAATATCCTCAAGTCTTACATATCAACCATGAAAGACCCATATGAGGTTTTAATTGGGAGACACCCTACAACTTTGTTTGAAGCTCAAGAAAGGGCGTGTGATATAGAAGAAAATATAACCTCCTCTCTCATGTAAGAGGAGGATTATCTTGAAGAGACCTTTCAGATTAACCAGACTGATGACTTTTTCTCACGAGACCTTCCCCTCGATGTCAGGAAATACCTGCAAAAGGAACGAGAGGGGGTCGCTAAAAGGGAATCTCATTGCATGATGAGTCTATTGGGAAAATAAAAGGAGGTAAGAACAAGAACTACACCTCACCCAACAAATAATATTTTGAATGTTGAAAGGAGGCAAGTAGCAAAGCAGGCTGAAGAAGATTTTTTGCAACATATTAGACAAGTCTTGATAGAGCCTTACAAAGAAAAATAAGTTGATATCATCAAATGTGAGGAGAAATATTTTTCCCCAAGAAATACCAAAAGCGAAGATGTTATGGATCATGTCAATATAAGCCATCGGGTTCTAAAAGAAGGAATTGACAACACCTTCATTTTGTAAAAATCCCTTTTTCTTGATGAGGAAAAGAAGGAATGGCCTCAAGGCTTAGATTTCGATGGTGTGCACTCAAGCACAAGCTCGAGTACAAGGATAGTCTTAATATCACCAGATAACGAGACTACCCTCTTCTCATATAGGCTTGATTTCAACTGCACAATTAACATTTTCGAGTACGAAGCCCTTATCCTAGGCATTAATATTTCCATTGATATGAACATCAAGACCCTACACATGAGAGGGGACTCTGACTTAAGCGTTTCACAAGTTAACAATAAATTCACTGCTAAAAACCTAAGGTTGAAACAATATAGGGATTATGTGTGGGACTCCATAAAGAAATTTGACAACTTTTCTATTGAATCCATCCCTAGGGAAGAGAATCATTTGGAAAAAAACCTTGTTGTTTCCGCTTCCACCTTGAAACTTTTCAATGAAATCGGTCTCTATAAGGTGGAAGTAAATTACAGGCCCTCGCTACCTGAAAACTTATAGCATTGGCAGGTTTTTGATAGCGAAAGCCAAATTCTATATTTTCTCCAAAATGAAGGTGAATTCTCGGAGGCCCAGATAAATCTATTGGAGGAAAAGGCGAATATTGATATCATTGATATAGTTGATGAACCCTTACCCAAAGGTATCGTCCCCTTAGAGAACCATTTTGATCGAAATTACATGTATAAGGGGAAGCCTTCAAGAAAAATCAATGACGAGATCATTGAATTCAACATTGGAACCGAGGAATCCTCAAATATGATCGAGTTTGGGGAAGGAACAACAACGGGTGAAAGGGAGAAGTTGATTTCACTTATAAGAGATTTTAAGCATTTATTTTCTTGGTCTTACGAATATCTGAAGGCTTACCATGAAGACGTCATACAACATGCCATTCTCCTTATAGATGGCACAAAACCCTTTAGATAGAAGCTCAGGCAGATGAACCCAAAGGTTGCCCCACATGTACAAAAGGAGTTACGAAAGATGGTTGAGGAAGGAATAATTGAGCCTATCAGATATTCATCATGGGTTTCTAATCCATTCATTGTAAGGAAAAAGACTAGTGAAATCAGGATATGCATAGAGTTCAGAAATTTAAACCAGGCTTCACTTACGGACAATTATCCTCTACCAAACATGGAGTATATTCTATAAAGGGTCACCGGAGCAGAAATGAATTCCATGTTTAATGGTTTCTCATGATATAATCAAGTGTTGGTAAAAGAGGATGGCCAACTAAAAACCGCTTTCACCACCCCTTGGGGAACTTATAAGTATTTAAGAATTCCCTTTGGACTAACCAACATTGGGGCCACCTTCCAATGCACCATGGACTATGATTTTAGGCATCTAATCAGGAAAATCATATAGATCTATCAATATTATCTAACTTCCATATCCAAAAAGAGGGAACAACATATCCAACACTTAAACATGATTTTCCAAATATGTGGGGAGTATGGCATTTCTCTCAACCCTAAGAAATCAATTTTTGATGTTGACAAGGGAAAGTTGTTGGGTCATATCATTTCTAAATACAGAATCACTATAGACCCTACCAGGGTTGAAGCCATTAAGAATATCCCTCTCCCTAAAGAAAATAAATCCATGCAATATTTCTTTGGCTAGATTAACTTCAGGAGGAGATTCATTCCGAACTTTGTCGAGATTGTTAAACCCCTTAACTTATTGTTAAATAAGGATTCATGTTTCAAATGGAAAAATTAAGGTAAGTTGTCCTTCCAGAGTATCAAAGAAGCAATACTTATTGCACCAGTATTGGTTAGTCCAAACTTTGATAAATACTTCATCATATTGTGTTTCACTTCAAAGGACACCATTGCAAGAGTTATGTTACAAAATAATGATCAATGGAATGAACAACCAATTGCTTTCATGAGAAAAAATCTTAGAGACTCAAAATTGAATTACACCATTACAGAAAAACAAGCCTATGATGTCAATTCTCTCAAACATTTTCAAACTTATGTAGGGTACAACAAGATCAAATCCTTCGTCCCATACCCTACTATAAAGGTCATTTTATCACAACAAGATTGCCTTGGATCAAGAGGAAAGTGGGTTTCACAGATACAGGAGTATGATTTGGAGATCAAACCATCAAATATAATTAAAGGGAAAGGATTGGAAAAAATGATGATAGAGAGAAATCAAGAGGCCATCGAGGTAGGAGAGAAGGAACAAATCAACATTATCATAAGTGAGATCGAGAACAATGAGTGGTATTCATATGTTATTTATTACTTGAAGAACCTCACTTTCCATGATCATTTGGTAGAACATAAAAGGAGAGCCCTGAGGATAAAATCTATGAAGTATTTCCTAACAGAGAACGGTCTCAGGTGGAGGAACCCTGATGGGGTACTCCTCAGGTGTGTGAATAAGGAATAAGATGACAAGTTGATGGTTGACTGTCATTCAGGGAATTGTGGAGGCCATTTTGCAGTGCACACTACTGCCCATAATATTTTAAGGGCAGGATGTTATTGGCCTACTATTTTCTTCGACACACATCGATATGTTATATCTTGTCAACCGTGCTAATTCTTTACCAGAAAAAAAAAATCATTCATGCCCTTCCCATTAAGCTAGTCATCGTAGAAGCACCCTTTCAATAATGGGGATTGGATTTCATTGGTGAATTCAAGGAAAACTCTAGTAATGGGTATTGATGGATTTTGACCGCCATTGATTACTTCACCATATGGGTGGAAGTTGTCCCAACAAAGAAAGAAACATAAGAAGTTGTGATGAAGTTCCTTGAGGAAAACATTATTACTAGATTCGGTGTTCCGGCTAAAATAACCACAGATAACACCAAATCTTTTAGCTCAATGATGCTCAATGAGTTTTTCTTTAAGTATGGGATTGTTTTATCACACTCCTCAAATTATTACCCTCAAGGAAATGGATTGGAAGAATCCAACAACAAAAACATCATGAATATTTTGAAGAATATTGTTGGGGAAAACAAGAGGAGTTGGGACAACAAAATTAAGTATGTGTTATGGACAGACCACACAAATACCAAGAACTCCATGAGTAGAATCCAATTATAGGATGTATTTCTTGAAATAAAGAAAAGTTGAAGAAGAGGTAATTTTGACATCCCACCAACCTATGTGAGGATTAGGGGGTCGGGTTTTTTACAGAGTGGTATCATAGCAGAGTTCAAACTCTAGGCTTGAAAAGGTTGTCAAGGCCACTTAAAATCGTTTTGGAAAATTTTAATGATGCCTTGCACGCATGTTTTAGATTGTTGATGTAATTTCTAACAAGGGTTGTTGTTTCAGCGTGTAGCATGTCCTGAAGTACAAGAAAAGGTGAATGGTGCAACACAACATGTAAGACACATTGCATTTTAGAGACGAGGAATCTGATGGTCGGAGGGATAAAGAAACCCCTTCGTATTTGATGGCCACTGTTATAATCCTGAAGGAAGATAACGAGAGGCTTATGAGATCCCAGGATAAATATGCAGAGTTGAATGCAATATTACTACAGAGTTTGTCTAAAATCCAAAAGAATCTACAATAAGGTCCCAGTAACCCATAGTTAGAACAATCGGAAAAGTTGAAGACCCCATCATATTTCCAAAGGAATGGATTAAGTCATAGAGATGTGGGAAAGATTACTTCCAAGAAGAGGCATCATGATTCTAAGAAGAGAAAATTTGGTAGAAGTGTTTCCACAAATTCATCTAGTGGGACGATTTCTTTTGAAGAGTTGTCTAGTAGTGACACTAGAATGAGTGTTCTGAAGAGAAAGAAGAGAAGGAATTCTCAGAATTATCTAATTGAAGAGTTCAATAAGGCTAAGTTTCCTACCTTTGACAAAGAAATTAAGAAGGGAGAAGAAGTCGAGGCATGGTTGTTTTGTCTGAAGGAGTACTTTTAGGTACATGATTACTCAGAGAATACCAAGAAAATAATTTCCATTTTCAATGTAAATGGAGGAGCCTCCATTTGGTGGGAGGAACTCAAGGAAATCAAAGGATTAAAGGAAATAAAACTGGCATGGAAGAAATTTGAAAGTTACTTTAGAAAGGAACACTTTTTTTTTTAATTAATTTATTTATGTATGGCGGAATCAACAACTAGTTGGGCACGTATGTTGGACACGCCTACCACACTTAGAGGGGGGGGTGAATGAGTGTGGGGATATTTTTCCCAAAACTTCCCTCTTACACAAAACTCATTAGTTAGCATTCGAAATTTACTCATTACTCAATGATGTCATTAATAATCAATTAGATGTGAATATATATCAGTAACATATCAAAAATATATCATCAACAAATCATCTCCACAAGGAACACAAGATGTATGTAATTTTTTTCTTTTTATTATGGACTTCAATCCGGGGGTTTTTCAGCAACAAATGAATAGAGTACAACTCTACAAGAGAACCATCTCTATATGAAAGACTCAGCTTACATTCTCAACACCATAAGATAGCAATGGTCTCTTGTAGATCATCCTTTTTGTGGATCAATGGAGAGCTTCTTGTGAGAATATCTTTTGGAGTATTGATGGAGAGATTCTTGTGAGAGCTTCTTGAGCATTTTTGGTGTGGAAAACTTGAGTATATTGAAGATATATAGGTGAATGAGGTAACCAAAGGATATATAAGTCGAATTTTAGAAGGAAGGTGAAGAAAACAGGGCCGAAATTCAAGGGAGGATAAATTATTTTCATGATGTTTTCTAAGGTATGTTATTTAGAGGTCATCTCACCATTTTCACAATAACTTTTTTTCTATAATGATTCAGACCATGAGATTGATATTCCATTGAGGAAACATATCCAAGTATCTGTGATAAAAAATCAATCTTGTGATTCATTGTATTTTTGGAGATACACTCCGTGGAAATTAGGGTTTGTAGCTAGTCATGAAATTAGTCTAAAACAGGTGTTTCGAGTAAAAAACGTCATAAATTATCCATAACAGATACAAATTTAGTGAGACCAATTGTGTTGGTTATATTACAGTATGTATTATTTTTTGTAATAGTTTCATATTGATTCAACAAATATTCCGTGCGGGGCACGCTGTACAAGGTTGCTCTCTAGAATAAGCCAAAATTCAACAAGGTATGCCATTTTTTCTATAAATCCTCTTTTGAGAGGTTCCAAGTAGTGACACCTGGAGGAATTGCATAAAAAAAAATGAAGAACGTTGTGTATCAGTTTCATATATTTATTCATTACAAGTACAAATTTATGATTAGTTCAAGTTAGGGTTGTTGACTAATCCAAAACTAGGCATGGTTGAGACAAGCAGTTGATGATTTGGCACATACATGAGGTGTATAGTTGATGATGTTGGTACATATTGATGAGTCATTTTTTATGATTAGTTGACACATGATTGGTATATACTTGGTACATGGTTGGATGAACTTGTTTATGGTATAGGTTGATTACAGGTTGTTTGGCACAGGTTGGTGCATGGTTGATGCACTTGTTTATGGTATAGATTGATATATGTTGAGGATTGTTGCCTCATATCATTTGGTGTTGAGAATGTAATATGAGTATTTCATATAGAGATGGTGCTCTTGTAGAGTTGTACTCTATTCAGTTGTTGCTGAAAAACCCCCAGATTGAAGTCTATAATAAAAGGAAAAATTGTACATACATCTTGTGTTCCTTGTGTTCCTTGTGAAGATGATTTGTTGATGATATATTGTTGATATATGTTTATGATATGTATTCAAATCTAACTGATTATTAATGAAAACAATGAGTAATGAGTAAATGTCGAATGTTAACTAATGAGTTTTGTGTAAGAGGGAAGTTTTGGGAAAAAGATCCCCACGCTCATTCACCCCCCCCCCTCTAAGTGTGGTAGGTGTGTCCAACAACGTACTCACGTTACATGTGGTCGTGTTATCCAACTGCTACCACTATAACCTCCAGGTGTGCCCACGATGCCCCTTACATGGCACACAGGGTAAGTCGGGGGGATTTGAACTCGAAACCTCATGGAACTTCATATCACTTCATATCACGACACTTGCCGATTGAGTTGCCCCCAGGGGGCTTCAGAAAGGAATACTTATCAGAGAAGTACTTCGATGAAAAAATAAAGGAATTCCATGAGCATAAGTTGGGTCAATTTACCATGGACGCCTATGCCAAAATATTCATGGAACTGTTAAGGTATGTTCCTTACCTCAAGGATAGGAAAGAAAGGGTGTAACATTTTCTTAGTGGATTTCCATATTCCTACCTGTACATAATTGAATTTGATAAGCCAAATACTTTGGAGGGAACTATAAGGAAGGGAAAGTGTTGTTATGATCAGTCTAGACATAAGATATAGCCTTCTAAGGAATGGAAAGGGAAGGATAAGAGTGGATTCCAAAAAAATGGATTCAATTCCTTTCCATATAAGAATTTAAGGAAGAGTGTGTAGTTTCATCAACCAAGAAGAAGTGTGCACCAACATAATTTTCCATCTCAAAGTGGAAATAGACCAGCAGAGCAAGCAAGAGAAAGAGTAGAGGATCCTAAGAAAGGACCTTTGCAATGTTGGGGATGTGGAGAACCACACTTGTTGAGGGATTTTACTCATAGACATCATGACAACAAGAAATTTTATCATATGTAGGAAAAATCTACAGTCAATCATGTGGCCAAAAGTTTGCCAAGGATATATGCAGTTGTGGAGAATAAACAAGCAGACCACAAGGCTTTTGTAGTGGAGTTAGAAGGTATAATTTCCAAGCAACCTATCTCTATTTTAATTGACCCTGGATCTAGTATTAGTTATGTCTCACCACAATCTATTGAAGCATGTGCCTTACAGAGGAAGAAACATGCAAAAGCATGGTTAGTTCAGTTAGCCACAAGAATTAAGAGAAAAGTGGTTGAGGTCATAGAAGCTTGTCCATTTGAGATGAGTGAACTGTGTATGCAAGAAGCCTTGAAAATCCTACCCCTAGGCTCGTATGATTTGTTTTTGGGTATGGATTGGTTAGCTACCAATAAGGAAAAGATGAATCGTTATGAGAAAACTCTAGAATGTGAAGATGAATAAGGCAATGCAAGGATTTTGCAAGGAATTTAGAATCCAGTTTTAGTAAGGCAAATATCGGTGTTGAATCTTAAGAAGTTAAATAAAAAAGGGTTCCCCTTGTATTTTATACAAGTTCTTAACTCAACAGAAAGCGTGGAGATGAAGGCTAAATATCATCCAGTGTTGTGGGAATTTAAGGATGTATTTCCAGGAGATATACATGTGTTGGACACACCTACCACACTTAGAGGGGGGGTGAATGAGTGTGGGGCTCTTTTTCCCAAAACATCCCTCTTGCACAAAAACTCATCAATTAGCATTCAACATTTATTCATTACCCATTGTTTTCATTTATAACCAGTTAGATGTGATCACATATCAGCAACATATATCAGCAATATATCATCAACAAGTCATCACCACAATGAACACAAAGAACACAAGATGTATGTACAATTTTCTTTTTATTACGGACTAAAATCCTTGGGGTTTATCAGTAACAACTGAATAGAGTACAACTCTACAAGAGAACCAGCTCTATATGCAATACTCAGCTTGCATTCTCAACACCAACTGAGATGAGGCAACAATCCTCAACAGATATCAATATGTACCATAAACAAGAGCATCAACCATGCACCAACCTGTGCCAAACAACCTGTAATCAACATGTACCATAAACAAGTGCATCCAACCATGTACCAATTATA
>ML778710.1:476042-486513 GCA_009831015.1 Picea engelmannii
ATGATTCATCTATACATTTTTCCAACAATGCATCATATACCAATGGAACCACATCGATCCATCTTCATCATGTATCAATGACAACTCATTGATCCATCTTCATCTATGCATTCTCATCAAGGAAAATACATATTATATGACATCAATCATCAATCAATCAATCCTTTGACATCAAACAATCACTTGACATCAATAAATGACATCAATCAATCAAACCATTGGCATCAATGACAACATGATCCAACAACATGGACTACCTCCAAAGAGAGATCTTGATTTTTCAATAGATCTTGTACCTGGAGAAGTACCAACATCAAAATTACTCTATAGAATGAGTACGCCAGAGTTGGTGAATATGAAGGTACAACTAAAGGAAATTTTGGATAAAGGTTACATTAGGCCAAGTGTATCCCCATAGGGAGCACAAGCCTTGTTTGTAAAGAAAAAGGATGGCACATTGCAACTATGTATAGACTATAGGAAACTAAAAAATATGACCATCAAAACAAGTATCCTTTACCCAGGATTGATGATCTCTTTGATCAACTCAGAGGAGTTGTAGTCTTTTCAAATATTGATTTAAGGTTTCAATATCACCAAGTCATGATTAATGATGAGGGCATCCACAAGGAAACCTTTAGAATGAGGTATGGGCAGTATGAGTTTGTTGTGGTGTCAGTTGCGATTACAAATTTACCAACCACTTTAATGTGTTTAATGAATAGTGAGCTCATCAAGTACCTGGACATATTTGTTTTAGTGTTTGTGGATGGTATTTTGGTTTATTCCAAGACTAAATAAGATCATGAAGAACATCTTAGGATGGTACTACAAGTGTTGAGAGAAATCCAACTGTATTCTAAGTTTAGAAAGTGTAATTTATTTCATAAAGAAATCCAGTATTTAGGCCACATAATCTCAGCAGAGGGAGTGGTAGTAGATCTTGAAAAGATCAAGGAAATCATGGATTGTCCTGCCCCCGGGAATGTAACAGAAGTAAGATATTTCATGGGGTTGACTAGGTATTACAGGAGGTTTATAAGGGGATTTTCCAAGATAGGTAATCTCATTACCTCATTACAAAGAAAAGGGAATAAATTTGTATGGTCACCAGAGTGTGAAGATAACTTCCAACAATTGAAGCATCTTTTGACTAATGCCCATATTCTGAATATTTTAGACCCTAACAAGTATTTATTGGGTTGCAATGATGCTCTCAAAGAAGGACTCGGTGGAGTTCGTATGAAAGAATGGAAAATGATTTGTTATGAATCATGGAAGCTAAATGAGCATGAGCAAAAGTGTGTTACCCATGATATAGATCTTGTAGTGATTGTGCATGTGTTGAAGATGTGGAGACACTACTTTCTTAGAAGAAGGTTTGTTTTGATGACAGGCCATTGTGGACTAAAATTTTTGTTTGACCAGCCACGGTTGAATGATAGGTAGGCCAGGTGGTTGGAACTGATCAATGAGTTTAATTTTGAGATAAAACATATCAAAGGAAAAGAGAAAAAAGTGGCAGATGCACTCAACCAGAGTGTACAAACTATACACTTAGCAACAACAAGTGTAGGATATTCTGACATCAAATAGAGGATTAAAACCCTCTTGCAAGAATATGATTTCAACAATCATGTGAAATAAGGGTTCAAAAAGAATCCAGGGAGAATAAATATGAGGAATATCAAATTTCAGTTGATGAATTGTTATTGTGTAACAATAGGCCATGTGTTCCTAATTCAATAGATTTGAGGCATTTTATGATAGATGAGTTTCATAGAATGTCTTATATAGGTCACCCTGGTTATCAAAATATGGTAACAAAAATAAGGAAGTTATATTACTGGCCTAGAATGAAGCATGACATTGTTGAGTACATTGCTAAGTGCTTAGAGTGTCAACAGGTGAAGGTTAAGCACATGCATCCTGCAGGTCTATTGTAGACTTTGAAAATCCGAGACTGGAAGTGGGAGACAATATCCATGGATTTTATTACTGGTCTACCCAGGAGAATCAAGAAACATGATGCAATTATGGTTGTGGTGGATAAATTGAACAAGGAAGCCTTTTTCATCCCTATTAATTCCACTTTTAAGGCCATAGATGTTGCTAATGTTTTTGTAAAATAAATTTTCATATTGCATGGTCTACCTAAGACCATAATCTCCTAAAACTATGCTAATTTCACCTCAAGTTTTTAGAAAATATCTTTTGCGGGATTGGGAACACAATTGGCATTTAGCACGACCTACCATACTCAAACAAATGGTCAAACTGAAAGAGTGAAAAGAGTGCTAGAGAACATGTTGAGGATGCATGTTTTGCATCATCCCAAGAAATGGGAAGAATATCTACCCCTAGTAGAGTTCGCATATAACAATGGTTATCAAGAATCATTGAATATGAGCCCATTTGAGGTTTTGTATGGAAGAAAGTGTAGAGTTCCAATCGGCTGGGACAATCTAGTGGAAAAAATCACACTTGGACCAGAGTTGCTGAGGGAAATGGAACATGCCCTGATCAATATAAGGCATAATCTAAAGATAACTCAGGATAGACAAAAGAGCTATGCAGACAACAAGAGAACTCACAAAGAGTTCAAGGTGGGAGATCATGTGTATCTCTAGGTGAAGCCCAAAACAAGTTCTCTGTGAATGGGGATGTGTGCTAAGTTGGCACCCTTATATTATGGAACATTTAAGGTCTTGGAGAGAGTGGGACCAATAGAATACAGAGTTGCATTACCACCTTGGGCCCGAAAGACCCATTCAAGCAGATAAGGGAGAATGCTCGATGGCAAGTCCCAATTAGACCCACTCTCATATGAATTAAAATTATAAATAACTAAACTAGACTAAAATGATTATCTATTGTCCTAATATGCATTCCTAATTTATTCTAGCATATCCTGATCAGTAGCGCACTATAAAAATAAGTGTAGTCAAAACATAATATTGCTTGCACATAATTAATTCATAGAAGCAAGGAATATAAAAAATTAACAATGAGAAGAGTCAAATACAAATAATTGATTCACCAACTTATTATACTATCATTGCACTTAGTATGAAAATAATGGCAACAATGGAAGTACATAAATTAGTCTAGAACTAGTTCGTTAAACTAAAATCCACACAATCACAGAAATAAATATGCATAAACATAATAGTCTCATTCATACACATTTGTACCAAAATATTCAAAATGTCTCTTGTTCAAATTCACATATAGTAGTAGTATTGTCGTGATACATTCTGAGTCCAAAATCCTTTTCTCATTTACAATCATCCTTTTTATAATCATATAGTGATTGTTTACATTCTCTGGATTTAATCATAAGTAAAAGCAGTTTGCAAAAATCTCTTCACATTCCTACCCTAATCAGGGTTACAAAACATAAAAGATGAAATGTGTAGAGAAGTTATGAAAATTGGGATCATTATGGGTTCTTTTGCATCTACATCAGGTCCCTATATTCCTTCCAGAGTGAATAATTTTCCACGATCTTATTTAATTTATCTGGCTGCATTTTCTCAATGTCCATCTCTCCCTCACAAAATTTGGTGGAAACTTCTTGCTTTAATTCTTGAGTTTTATGTTTAACAAAGTTTTGAGTCATAGTGATGATCCTGACGGGATTCAACAGATGTTCCTCCAGGGATGATTTATTTACTTCAGTTAAATTTTCAATGTTCATTTTTCTAATTTCCATGTGCTATTCCACCTCATATATTATGATATTGGCAGGCATTGATTCGTTAATGGGGGGCATCAGCTACATCACGAAATCTTCAAAGAGATCATTTGAACTATTCTAGAGACGTTTGCATGCTTTAGATGTCATCTTTTGGACAACCAGGATATCTTCTAATAGGGGCTTCCAAGTATCAAACAAGACCTGGTATTTTGTCTTTTCTTTTCTAGAATAGGATGGAAATATAGTTGGGTTATTCCTGTATACTCCTTTCCAATCAACAATTATGTCAAAGGCATCATTTGCCTTTTGGTATTAATCCCTGATTTTAGCTATTTGATCTTGCAATATTATCTCATCATTTTGTTCGGCCTGCATATCATTAAAGAAGGAATACACATTCTTTTTTCTCGAATATAATCTTTTCATCGAGTTCCATTGCCTCTTCCTTGATAAATTCTAAAGCCAGAGTATTTTCCATGTTTTCTTCCAGAACCTCTTCAAGTTTTTCCTTTTCCTGTACCAATCCTTTGATCTGATAGATTTGTTGTTCAATAAACTATTTGTATTCATGTAGATCAGTTTGAAAAATATATATTTCCTTGGTATGTTCCCTCTTGATTTGTTCA
Source organism: Picea engelmannii (assembly GCA_009831015.1). Lineage (NCBI taxonomy): Eukaryota > Viridiplantae > Streptophyta > Pinopsida > Pinales > Pinaceae > Picea > Picea engelmannii. The sequence goes on from ML778710.1 coordinate 480,369, forward strand.
ATTTCTTTACAAATATTCACCTTTGTAGATTCCAATTCTCTCAAATGGGTGTCTCGTTCTAACTGTGCTTTTTTATCCAATTCAACATTCATTTCGTCTTTCTCGGTTTGCAATGTTATGTTGAATTCTTTTTCCTTGAGATTATCAGAAACCTTGGCCGCTCTTTCAAATCCTAAAGTGATATCATCTCTTGTAGCTTGTATAGTTCTTTGGATTTCCATTTTAGGCGATTTGTCTTTCTGCTCAATAGTCTTCAGGAACTCTGTAGAGATGTTATCCTTTTGAGTTTTCAACTAAGTCTCCAATTCAATGATCTTGGTTTTTTATGCATTTAAAGCGATGGTAACCTCAAGGAAAAATGAAGCATTGATTCTTGCAAATGCATGGAGCGAAGGCTTCATGTATGGAATTCTCTTATGGTTCAGGCCCTTCTTTCCATTCAACAAATCTTCCTGCAGATGACCCAGGTTTAGAAAAGTCTCCCATTTTCATTTTGTTTGACCTTTTATCAATGCTCTTAGTGATGTCATCATAGGAATAGTCTCCAATAGCCACAAAAACACCTTCAAAACTAAGTGTTTGTGAAGAAAATTTGAATTACCTGGGATGTTAGCAAGAGGAGTGTATTCCTGAGGAGAAATATTTATGATGCCCAAATTCATAGTTGATGTGATGCCTTGGGTCTTGCTCAATTATTTTTTCTTGTATCGTTCTAATTGTTCATATGTTATTACTTTGGCTTCTTCTTCAGCTATTACTTTTTCACTTTATGTTCTCTGGACCTCAGCTTCTTCAACTATTTTCTTAGCTTCTTCCTCGACTTGTTTTCTTTGATACTCTGCATCATCTTTGAATCTCTTTTTCTATGATTCCTCCTCTTTCTTGACCTTATATTGATCTCTAGAGATCAATTTATTTTGATCCTCTTGCAAAAAACTTTGAAATTGTTCTTGATGAAACTTCTTCGTTTATTCTTACTCATCTTGTAGTTCTTGTCTGGTAGCAACATCGGGCAATTTGTGTAATACCTCTTCATAAAAAATAATACCTTTAAATCTATCTTCTTCAAAATATACCACATGTATATTAGGATGAGTAATCCCCATAGATATAACATGACTCACTACGAGATCATTTGCGTCCATTCAATAGAAAGAAATCTCATAAGGCCTCGGATTCTCTTATAGCATGTTGTCCATTCAATAGACTATAATTTCCTGTGTGTATAAGAAATGAAGGCCAAAGTTTTTTACTATTTCTCATGAGAAAGGAAGTAACCCTTGTTCTTATGGTATGATAGGTTATTTCTCTCATCAAAAGGAGATCTAGGACGTATTATGGAAAAGGATGAGGGGATATTTTAGTTCCATATACTATGACATAGGTGTAATATTTTCCCAGATACCACTTAGTTATCCCTTTCATCCCATCCCTAGATTCACTTGAAATTGTATAGCTTGGGAACCCAAATATAATAGTGTAAAGAGGAGAGAGGAAATGATCACAAATATCATAGAAATACCTCTTGTAATTTATGTTCCAAAGCTCGGAGCAATATACATGCACAGGGGGATGATCTTGGTCCCAATTACATCCAAGATTGGGGAATGTAATGGAGGAACATATAGAATGAATGAAATATGATGACATATCAAATAAGGGATTTTTCATACCTGGAACATTTTTCACATTGAGACATATGTTGAAAGTTAATATCTATAACCAATTGAACACTTGTCCCATCTTCACAATGGTATGAGCCATGGGTAGTCGATCTGTCTAAAAATGTGTACACTTATCTTCGCCATATAATCGCTATCATCATTTTGTATGGTGCCTTGAAATCTTGTGTAGGGATAATTTTTCCTTTCTTGAATGTTATTTCCTTATCCACCCACCATTTTTTCATTAATTTGGCTAGGAATTTGTTATTTTGAGCAAACCCCTTAAGGAACGACTCATTGAGGGAGCATGCAAGTCAGGAAAAGTGATATATTCTACTAACATCTTCAAGTCGTAAAGATGCTAACTATCATACAGACTTGTTCATAATATTCGTAGTGATAGGTTCAAACTACTTGAAGCAACACTAGGTTTCTTCATTGTAAGGAAATAATGTCGGTCATGTAGCTACTAGGTGAATTCCGCTCTTTTGGATGTTCTGGTACACTTCAAGATTTTCATCTTCCGGGGAAATTCCCTGGTATTGAAGATACTGTATATATCATTGTATCCAAGTGATATAGGTGGATATCGGTGGCCACCCACATTTTTCGACTGGCTCAAAACAGTTTTCTGGCAATTTTGGCAATTTACTATTTTTAGCAGGTTTTAACTTCCGGGGCCATTTTGGGGACCTAAATGAAGGTTTTTTGAGATAGAGGTTCTCAATTATAGTTGAAGGAATGATTGAGCCCCCAAAATGGATCTCCTCAATGATACCTTTCCAACGAGCTATCATACGCCTAAAACGGAGATCGTATGCAAAAGTTACGACCCCGGGAAGTTGATGTACTAACTTACCTAAACGGGGCCCACATGACTTTTGGCGCTTCATCTCCTAGGGTTAGGTTTTTGGATGTCTAGGAATTTTGGCATTCCTGTTTATTGTAAAAATTCCTCCAGAGCCTCATTTTAATCATCTTCTTGCGAATGCGAGTAGCCTTCACATCTCTTCTCAGAGATAAGCTGCCACCATTCTAGCGAGTCTTTCACTCTGTATTTTTACAGTCTCTATACATTTCTTTCATTAATAGAAATCATGTATTAATGTATATCTGTGTTTATGGTTTCATCTCTGATACATTCATGTTATATTATTGAATATTTGTGATATCTCTGTTCATTTCTTTATTATATCTCCGATCTCATTTCGTGCCGAAAATAATCTGGATCACCAAGTGAATGATATTCTTCGGTATCATAGGTTGTATCAATCAATAAAACCTCTACCTGGCGGATAGAATTTTTAGGCATAGAAGTTGAAGCAGAGGGCACCAAATTCCTGGATCTTCAGGTCGTCTGACTTGCAATAGCTTGCTCTTTATATCCTGCAATCAACACATTAATCATTAGTTATCTAAATAATGAAAAATCATTCAATAAAGTAATTCAAAATAATATGAAACCTCTGATTATATTGAAAACAATTCTTCATGGGATTTACTGAGATGATTAATGCAAAACAGAGAGGCTTCTCAGCATACGAAGAAAACATATGATCTCAATGAGTTTTTTAGGGACATAATTGATCCAGGGATCAAATTTTGCTAAAAATTCAAAGTGCTCGGAATCACTTCAAATCGAACGGGAGCGTAGGCCTCGTCGTCACGAACCCAACACAACTCATTTGGGTTCAAACAGACGTTGAATGAGAGAGATATCGCGTTCTGTTCAAAATGACAAATAGGCAAAAAAGATGTGTTGACTGTACAGTCCATACGGATGCTAACGTGGCAGGCCGTACGACACGTGGCAGGGACGTACGACACGTGGTAGGTGTTGGTTGGCAGGATTGTGGATGAGTTGGCATTTGACACGTGTCATTAATGGCGAATGAAATGCTGACACATGGCCCACTCAATGGCCGCCACGTGTCACCCTGGCGTTGGCTTAAAACTTATTTTGTTGCCCGGATTCGACCCCGTGACCTCCGGGCAGGGGTAAAGCCTTGGGAAGGGCCACCCAACCGACGCGCCACCACATGTTTCTTATTATATATATGGCAATATATTTATTTAAATTGAAATGTGTTGTGGGTTGGGACGCGGTCCGGGCCGGGGCTTAGCCCTGGTCCCCAGTCTTATGTATATACAATAGGACCTCCAGTGCACGCCTCTGACCATTTATCATATATCCCTTTTCATATGAGCCCCGATCTTATGTGTATACGATGTGACCACGGGCGCGCCTTTCTGACCGTTTAAACCTTTGGCCCTTTATATAAATGCGCACGGTCATATGGTGGACCATGTGCCCTCGGCCTTGGCGGTTAGGGGCCAAGGAACGTAATCATTCTACAGTTCACATCAGTTGTGCGGTTGCACCTGGTGCTGGGTTTTTCCACATAAAAGTGTGGGGGGGCTAGGTTGAAGCAAGGAGGGTGCATTTTGGCAATCCAGAGACAGCAAGTTTGAAGGGGAACTTCCAGGAAGCCTATCTTCTTCAATTTTTGGCCAAACGAGGTGCCGAAAAATCCCAGCTAAGGGTTTTTGGACATTCTGAAGCCATTGGAGCCATCTATTTGGAATTTTGAGCATTGTAAAGCACATATTTGAGAACTTTGAGCAAATAATACAAAAGATCCATTAGAAGCTGGACCAAGAGATGTAGCCCAAGAGAGGGGTGAAATCCTTTATCATTTGTTGTGTTATGTGTTTTTCTATTCACTGTTTATTGTTGTTGCTTATATGCATCTTGAATGAGTAATTTCTGTAAAAGTTGTGTTGCAAAATTGATCCATTTTCAATTTAACACATGAATTAAATCTTGCAAATAATTTCAAGTATACAAGTCTTCTTCATTTTTAGATCAAGTTGGTATCAGAGCATAGGTTTTTGAAGACTTGATTATTTGCAAGTGTTTTTTTTTTCTGATGCTCACAAGGTTGAAACTCACAAGAGGAGAAGGTCAACTTGTAGAGCCAAGTTCTCATCCTTCAAGAAGGAAGATTATATCATCACCGCAAGTTTCAAGGAGGCATTCACCAAGTATGGCTCATGAAGAGAGTCATGAACATATTCATGCAGAAGATGAAGATCTCAGAAAGGCTTTCATGGAAATGAGAGAAATGATGAAACTCTTGATGGAAGAAAGGAATACAAGGTTGCAAGGTGAAGACTCCAACCCTTCAAAACACAAGGGAGACAGTGGTGATAAAACTCCAAATGGAAATGGAGGTAATGGTGCTTCTCCACCACCCTCACCTCCATCTTCTTCTTCTTCTTCTTCTACCAGTTCAAGACCTCTTCCAAATTCTCCAAAAGGACATGGTAAAACTCCTTCACAAATTCCTTTTTGAAAGCTTGATATTAAATTTGAATTGCCAATGTACAATGGAGAGGTGAATGCTGAGAAATTAGATAATTGGATTCGTCAAATTGAGGTGTATTGTAGGATACAAAAAATTCAAGATGATGAAACTAAGATTTAGCTTGCTTCTTTAAGATTGGATAGTGCAGCACTCATTTGGTGGGAATCCAAGACTCGGGAGGACATGAAGAAACATGATAAAATTTTGACCTCTTGGAATGATTTTATTGTTGCAATTAAAAAACAATTTTACCCATTGGCATATATGCAAAAAGCTACTATGGATTGGCAAAATTTTAGACAAGCTAAAGGACAAAATGTGCAAATCTTTACTCAAGAATTTACGAGAAGAGCTTTGGTTTTGGGAGTAGATTTGTCTTCTCAAGAAACTTTACTCAAATACATTGAAGCTTTACATAGTTATTTGAGACATACAATACTTGTGTTTAATCCTTCAAAGCTAGATGAAGTTTGTGTTTAGGCCACTCATTTAGAAGCAAGAGGAAGGAATGAAACTCATGAGGGTAACAAGAAGCCTTTCAGTCATGGAGACAAAGGAAAGAGGAAGTTCAAGGGCAATGGCAAAAAGAATGTTGCTATTAAGAAAGAGGGAGAAAAATTCACATGCAAACATTGTTCAAAAGATGGCCATGATGAAGACCATTGTTGGAAACTTCATCCTGAAAGAAGACCCAAAAATTTTGGCAACAAAGGGAAGTAAAAGACTATTGCAACCATACAACATGATTTAGGTTCTGATTCGGGTGATGAAACAAAGATCACAGCCATGGGTTATCAAGGTAATGGTTCTATTGCAAGTACTAGTTCTTCAAGTAACAACAATCTCAATGTAACTCGACAAGAAAAAGAGAGAATCAAACTTTTTCACATAAGGGTTGTTTCAAAGCATACCAAAATAGATACTCTATTTGATACCGGATCTCAAGCAAACCTTATATCTTAAGACACTATTAAGAAATTAAAATTGGAAACAATTCCACATCCTAAGCCATACCCTCTTGGTTGGATATGTGATAATGCTAAATTACAGGTGACAAGAAGGTGTAAACTTAGGTTTGTTGTCACTGCAAATTTTATTGATGAGGTAGAGCTT
>ML778710.1:495809-507318 GCA_009831015.1 Picea engelmannii
TTTCCTAAGTGCAGAAATGAAACTCTTCCATGATGGAAATACATTACCCACTTGTTGCGTTCCCTTTTGCAACTTGCTTTGCCACCATATGAGAGTTGTACCTGCAAGTCTCAAAGATGCCAACTTGATTTGTGTGGCCTCATCCTTGATCTGTTGCACACTGCAGTATACCTCCATCTACCCGATCCAATTGTCAAGTTTCTCTGCATTTACTTCACCATCATATATGGGCAACTCAAATTTAACATCAAGTTTTAACAATGGCATTTCATTCTTATTCTTATAAACATGTTTCTTTCCATTAGATTTAGAACTTGAACTTGAAGAAGAAGGAGAAGAAGGAGGTGATGATGGAGGTGAAGGAGGAATCTAAGGATGATCCTCTTCCTCTTCACTTTTCCCTTTGAATATTCACCCAAAACTGGTCTCTTTCATTCCAAGTAATCCTCGTACAAAACTTTCACCATATCTGACATAGCAAGGAAAGTTTTCCGGAACTCTTTCTCATCCTGAGAAAGCCCTTCTTCCGATGCCATCTTCTCGTTGTGAGAAGCTCTCTTTCTCAATCCAATTAATGGATTCTCTGCAAAAATCTTGCCTTCACCACGTTGTATCTTTTCCCTAGTTAACATGCAAAACTCAAATCCAAACGTCAACTAGCTCTGATACCACTTGATCTGTAGGATCTTTTAATGACTGTGGTTGAGTTTTTAATTGCATGTGTTAATTAACCATTTCAGAAGCTTAATGAAAGAATGAGGAAATAAGAGGAATTATGACATCCATATACACATATGCATATCTGAAATGAAGTAATAAACAACAAACTATAGCAAGAGAACTGATAATGGAGTTCGGCACAACGTTGCCTACGTCTCCGGGCCTTTGTCTCTGTGGGGGAGGCTTCTTTTTTTTCTGTTCAAAAGCTCAAAAGTACATCGCAGTAGTTCCAATTGGTTATAATACTGATTTGGTCATGTTCTTCCAGATCTCTAGAACCCAGCAAAGAAAACAGCACGCAAAACGGATGTCCAGAGCTCCCAGAAATGGCCCACAAGCATCTGCTCCTCAATAGCTTCCCTGCATAAAAATGGCTTTGGCTTGGCTTCCCTTCATCATAACTCTGCTCTGACTGCCCTTCATGGCCTCAAACATGCCTAGTTTTTATAGATATGAAGTTGGTTATCCATCCCCAACTTCCTCCCAAAATTTGGGCTCCAAAAATGCCCAATATCTCCCAAAAATGGCCAAAACCCATTATTAACAGGCATAAAATCAATAAAAAATCAAACTATATAACAAAAATCCACTTTTCATGAATATTTGGGCACAGCCCCCAAGCTTTGCGTGCCCTTGGTCATATGGTGGACGACCATGTGGCCAGGCGCTCCATCCGTTACGTGCTAGCCCCCTGTCCCTGGCTCCTGGTCTTCGACGTAGGCATAGGATCTCGGGCTAACAGTCAAAACCGCGCCCCTTTTTAATGGATAGCTCCTGGTCCTATGGGATCCGCCCAAGATCCAAGGGTTGATCCCTATCGTGACCCCCACGCTCACCCGATCGCTTGGTTCTATGGTAAGGGCATACGGGAGCGTAAAACAACCGCGGGCTGGGGCTAAGCTCCAGCCCTTTCCGCCTCCGACCATTACATTGATTAAACATAAATAAATTTATTGTCGTATAGCTAATAAGGAATACCAGTGGAGCGGGTGGTTAGCCCAATCCTGCCAGTCCATAGCTTGGAAGAAGGTCGGGGCTTCGACTCCCGTGGAGTCCATAAAATTTTACACTACGCCGGAGAGCCAACCAGAGGGTGCCACGTGGCAGCCCATGACTGGGCCACGTGGCACCTCAACAACCAATCAAAAACTGCCACCTATCAAACTCTGATTCATCCACCTGTCTGTCGAGGTGTCTGCCCAGTCAGAAACCATACCGCTATGTGTTTTCCATGTCACTGCCCTATCAGCCTGTGCCATGTGTCTGTCACATCAGCTTGTGCCACATGTCACCCTTACAGTGGTGACACGTGTCACCCTCTTACTGGTCCAAATTACCTGTCATACTCCCTGTCACCTACCACGTGTCTTCTCCAGGAGCTACCACGTCATTTGTACTACCGTACGGCCTGTACAGTCAGCCTTCCACGTGGCACTGTACGGACTGTACAGTCACCCACTTTTTTTGCCTGTTTGGGTTTTCGAACAGAATGTGATATCTTTCGCATAAGAAGCCTGTTTGATGAAGTAAATATATGGCCGGAATCAGGAAGACGAGACGGACGCAATGGCGTTGGTTTTGTTGGATTCTGAGCACTTTCATTTTTTAGCCTTTTTTAGCCCTGTCAGGCTCCTGGATCCGATTCTGGATCATCCACATACCACCGAAAATGGCATGACAAGCACTATCCATCTAGGATAGTTTCACCAACAATTTCCTTGATCTTCATCTCATTATTCTACATACAAGCATGGGTCTTCCAACCATTATTCTAGGATAACTCAATCCGTAAAGCGTCTTCCCGTGAGGGATTTCACCATAAGGGGACCACTTTGGAGTTCATCCATGTGTGCACCTTATCAATCATGATAAGAAAATAATGAGAGAAAGGGTCCTCCAACCATTCTTCTAGGATAACTCAATCCGCAAAGCATCTTCCCGTGAGGGCTTTCACCATAAGGGGACCACTTTGGAGTTCATCCATTTGTGCACCTTATCAATCATGATAAGACAATAATGAGTCATCTATACATTTTTCCAACAATGCATCATATACCAATGAAACCAAAACGATCCATCTTCATCATGTATCAATGACAACTCATTGATCCATCTTCATCATATCAATGACAACTCATTGATCCATTTTCATCTATGCATTATCATCAAGGAAAATACATATTATGTTACATCAGTCATCAATCAATCAATCCTTTGACATCAATCAATCCTTTGACATCAATCAATCACTTGGCATCAATCAATCAAACCATTGGCATCAATGACAACATGATCCAACACTGTGTGTTTATCTCACCACCAATGATCGAATGGCATATTAATCCACAACATAGAGAGTTGTAAACTTGGGTTGTCGTACTGGGTTCATCGGATTTGAAATTTGTTTACGGGAAATATTACTACGATAAGGATGATTCTGATAGAATCCTTTCCGATATGACTATTGAAAAGGTTTTTGTCAGAATATAATTAAAATGGGTGTTGATATTATCCGGAATAAGACTATGAAGGTAAGGAAATTATTAGAAATTCCTTTTCTCTAATTTATACAGTGATATCATATCAATCACATAGTTTGTATGTTTGAGCGGGATGAGAGGAAAAATTGTTTATAGAGAAAGGACTAATTAGTGTGGCAGGGAAAGTGATAGCTCAACTTCAAAATGTAGATAGCAGTAAAAAGAGAAGACTTTCATACTACATAATAAAAATGAACAGTTCCTTATGTCAGTACCTTTCCGATAGCGTAGTAATATGGTACCTTGCAAACAATTTTAGAAAAGGGGGAACCCAATCAAAATATCTCTTGAATGAGATATTTTAAGTGGATTGTTGTGGGGCGGTCACAAAAAATGGCAACTTACTGGGAAGGACCGATTATCTTTGATTCCAAAAATCAACTCACACACATCATTTTATTTTCTCATCTTCTAAACAGTTTCAATAGTGTACATATTATGGATCCCACATCATATAGTCTAGTTATAAAACAAAGAGGCCATCCAATAGAGATGATATCTTACATAATTACTGAGAGAAATAAAGGAAACTTCATTAATTTCTTATATACATAGGGATCCTATGGGAAGAGACACCATAAAAGATTTTTTTATGACCATTTATACAATGAAGTGTGTTCCTCACCTCTCTTTCGTCGGCATTACTTATCTACCAAGGAGTGTCCATATCCCTAACAAAGTTGCCTTAGTATCATACAAGCATGGTCCCGCTTCCAATAAGCATCCATAGCCTCAATGTGATTACATGTACTTCCCACACTGATAATAGTGCTTTCAACTTCCTTATGATATTTCTTTAGTATTCACCCTTTTAGATATGTAATTAATGTATTTCTTTTGCAACAGGGGTGAGAGTGATCACACAGTTAAAATATATCTGTCATCAACTACCTCAAAGTGTTAATCTTACTAGTCTAAGGTTTCCCCTTGGAACATGTAGAAAAGTCACTTATTTTCGGTACAACCATTCAGTCATCTAAATAAGTATCGATCACAAGGTAACCTTATTATTCACTATGAAAAGGTACTTTCACATGGAAATACATGAGTTTTCTTAAACAATCTTCAGTTTCTGCCACATGAATTGTTAATTAATCGGTGATAGTGAATAGAGAGTTATTCGTAACTGAAAAAGGAACAAAAAGAAAAGTTCAATCAAAAGAAGGAAAGAAATAAACAAGGAAAATAATGGCTGAAGCAGAAACTGCAAAAAGAAAAATGAAAAATTAGAAGAAACCTAGTATGGACAGTACTACATCACCAAAGGTTATTGGGAGAAGTATCTTTTGAGAAATTTTCCATTGATAGGGAATTCCTTCAAATTTTCCTCCAATGACTTGAGTTTAAAGGTTCCTGGTTCAATATTCTCATAGATATGGTAAGGGCCTAGACATAGTTTTTGGAATTTTGTGTGTTTTTCTTTCATTTCATTGTATTTATCCCACTTAAGCACTATATCACCTTCTTGGAAATCTTTGTTACCCACTGAATTTTTTTCAAACCATATTTTAACCAATTCTTTATGTTGCATTAAGTTTTGTTTGTACTTTTCCCTTTCTTCTTCTAGCTTAAGGAGCATACTTAATCTATGTTGCATGACTGGACACTCTTCATCTTATACAGGCAGAGCTAATTGTAGGGAAGGAAGGAATCTGTGAGTTGGAAGAGTGGATTCTTATCTATATACCAGAAAGAAAGAAGAATTCCATAGAGAAGTTTTTATTATTACCCTATCGACCCATAAAACATTTGGGAGAGCTATATGCCAATTCCTTTGATGTTCTGTTACATTTATTTTTAGGATCTTGATCGGATTTTTATTAGTAGACTCTGCTAGCCCATTTCCTTGAGGATAATAAATTGTTGAATATTTTATTTTGATATTCTTATTGAGGGTATATTCAGTTAATTTCAAAGAGAAAAAAATATTTAGCATTGTCAAAAACTAATGATTCAGGAATGCCAAGTCTATTTATATTAAAGGAATCAAGGAATGATATCACCTAATTTTTGTTAATAGCATTGAGAGGTATTACTTCCGTCCATCTTGTGAAGTAATCAGTAACTGTCATGATATATTTATGTAACTGAGAAGAGTTAGGATTAATCTCCCCTACCATGTCCAAACCTCATTGTTGGAAAGGGCATTCAATGATGACATGATGTAGGGGAAATACATGCTTCTCCTCCTTTCCAGATAATTTTTGACATTCCTAGCACTTTCTTGCATATACATGAGAATATTTAAACAAGGTAGGCCAATAGTATCCAACTCTAAGTATCTTATGGGTTGTAGTATCACCTCTGAAGTGTCCTCCAACAAGCCCATCATGAAGTTTGGATACGACTTTATCAACGTCTTCCTTTTCAAGGCATATCAAATAAACACCATCATAATTTCTTCTACACAATATTCCTTGAATGAGATGATATTGGGCTTATTTGAGTCTAAGGTCCCTCTTCTTTTTTTGTTCCATATGGTGGGGGGGTTTCTTGTGGGTTAGATAATACTTCATTTCATAGTACCATTGATCAGAATTGACATGAATGTAGTATACTTCTCTTTCGACTAGGCTCTGATCTTGATACAATGTATCCTCATGTGTTTCATTGCTTACTGATTCAACAACTAGTTTGCATAACCCCCGACCTCTAATGATTTTAGCAGGTTTAATTTCGAGATCATATTCTTGTAAGGTTTTTATCCACTTATCTCTTTTCTCCCCCAAATCCTTTTGTATCACTAGATTTCTTACAATAGGATAGGGTAAAATTACCTTGGTTTTTTTACTTGATCAGGTAAGGTCTAAAATTATTTACAACTTTAAACACAACAAAATATTATTTATCTACTTCAAGGTAGTCCAATTCTGCTCCTTGTAATCCTTAACTCATAAAGGTGACGAGAAATTCATCTCCTTCTTGATTCTTCTGCGGTTTAATAACTGCAAATGCAATGTCTGAGGAAAATGTGTACAGTACAAACCCCCAACGGAAGTCCAGGCTTAAAAATGCAGGAGAATGTATTATATATTCTTTGATTATGTCAAAAGACTCCTTTTCTATGGGTCCCCATTTTAACTTTGCATTCTTTTTTATCATATATTGGAGGGGTTTCACTGTTTCGGTGAAGCTTGGGACAAATATCCTCACAAAATTGATCTTCCCGAGAAAATAATGTATCGATTTTTTGTTATGAGGAGGGGGAATTTTAGAAATTACTTCAGTCCTTTCAGGTGAATTTTCATACCATGTTTGGAAATGATGAACCGCATAAGTCTGCCTTCATCAACTGCGAAAACATATTTTTTGGGATTAAGAGATATACCATACTTCCTACATCTGTTTAATACTCTTCCCCAATGGGTTATATGATATTTTTTCTCTTTAGATAAAACAATAACATCATCCAAATAAATCACTACACATTCTCCGATGAGACCTCTAAAAGAAATTTCCATTTCTCTTTGGAAAGTTGCCCCAACGTTGATCAGGCCGAATGGGCATGCATATGTTCCCCATTTAGTGATAAAAGTATTTTTCAATTGGTCATCATGGGAAACATGAACTTGTTTGTAACCAGAAAAACCATTCAGTAATGAGAGCATTTTGGAACCAGATACAAATTGCAATATTTTCTCCATATGAGAAACTGAATAATTGTCTTTCTCTGCAGCTTTATTAACATTTTTGAAATCAACACTGAGTCTGATGTCTCAATTTTCCTTCTTTACCAGGACAATATTCAATATCCATTGTTTGTTCTTGACTAGAAAAATTATTCTGGACACTAACAACTTATTAAGCTTGACTTTTACTTATGGTTCCAAGCTCGGGTGCATTTTCCTCAGATTCTACTGAAAAGGATTGGTTTTTGGGTTCATAGGAATAACATGTTGAATAGTTTTTGTGTCGTATGTCTTGAGGTCATCATAGATCCGGGAGAATATGTCTTTGTATTGTTTAAATAGCTTGATGAACAATTGTGTTTCTCTAGGGGAACATTTATTTCCCAGGTTGATGGTCTGGGGTGTTTTCTATGATCCCAAATTTTATCACTTCAAATTGTATTGATGATATTTTCGTCTTACAATTTGTCACCCTTTTAATCTTGTCCTGAAGTTCATAGAGTTTTTATAGTCTTATCACACTTTTGGGGATGTTCTTTTTTGGGCTTGATTTATTTTTCTCTATTGATTGATTGATTTAGCCTGGAACATTTGCATTGAGTTTTCTATCGTGTTGACCTTCTTCTATAATGGAGTCTTTGAAGGTGTCTTCCAGGTGTAAGAAACTGATAATATGCTTATCATAATCAAAGACCCTCCAGTTGGTCATGTTGTCCGATATCGAAGGTTTGTAAAGCAGTTCCACTAAAAATGTAGCAGGTAATAAGTTGTCAGAAGGAATAATCCTAGAATCTACATTATCTAGTAAATCAACATATGAATTTAAAGAGTGAGGAACATAATTGATATTAAATGCATCAAAATACTTAATCAATTCCCATAGCTCATGATGGTAATGTTTAGGGTGACAAGAGAGACAATGTATGTTGTTTCTTACATACCTTATGACAATCTCAGAGTCACCAAATACCTTTATATTCTTGGCTTTCAAGTCAATTTCTTTCTTTAATCCTTGCAGTAGGGATTCATATTCAACAGTATTATTTGTGCATTGGAATTCTAGCCTGCATGTTATCATGGCTTTCTTACCAGTAGGGTCTTTTAGTATGCATCCAACACCTGCACCTTCAAGAGATTTTGACCCATCAAAAAACAAGGTCCACATATTAGGGTCTCTTTTAAGATTATGTATGGACTTAGGATTTTATTTTGTTTCGATATTAGTGTGGTTAGTACATTGAGAAAAAACCTATAACTTATCTCTAAACACTAAGTTAGACTGTACAATATCATAACTATTTAAATATGTTATATTATAGTGGGGCTCAAAAATCTGAGTGCAATGAAGGATTTTAGATTGTGTGTTTGATTCTGCATAGGATGAGGTCTCAACACAGTAATTTCAAAAAAATGAATCAAATGAATAATTACCCATAACAAAGTGATTAAACATTACAGGTTCCTTTGGGTCATTCGGGTTTGACACCACATGTTTCATGTATCATTCTCTATCAATATTGATTTGATTGGGCTGGCCATTATAGGGTAGCCAAAGGTGTGACCAGTTTGTGGAAAAATACCCTTTAAGTGTAGCCGAATAGTCTCTTCTCAAAAGTATTCCATAAGTATCAGGTATATCCACAACTATGATGTCAATAGTTTGATGTATCTTAGGGTTTGAATACATCCTGATCAAAACATTTTTCAATTCCCATATCACGTTGTATAATTTGAATGTTAGATTGTTCAGGATCGATGTTAAGTTTTTTGTAAAATTTAGAAGGCATCACATTTGAAGAGGCACTTGAATCCATGATACAATCATGCACATTTCTGTTAAAAAACTCAAAAGTAACCAGAAAAGGTGGAGTGGTGGATCTAGACCTTTTCCCCGATAAGGAAGCATTTACAACTATATGACTCTTAGGTGCATTGTTACTATTAGATGGGGAATATTTACTTGTACCTTTCTTAACCCCCACATTAACTTATTTAGAATTTTTGGCAGTCTTACCTTGAAGTTTTTTAATGAAATTCTCATGAATTTGAGGAAGCTTCATAAGCTCAAATAGAGAAATATTGGCCTTAGTTATTTACAGATCTTCATAGAAATCATATTCTAACTTGGTGGAAGCATTATAAGGAACACTTATTTTAGAGGGAGTATCGGATGTCTTTTGGGTGTGGGTTGTTTTTAGGAGGTTCGGAAGGAGAATGGGTTTCATAGGAAGCCTTCTTTCTTGCGCTTCTAGTGGTCACAACATTCTGGGACATATGTATTTCTTGTACTTCTAATTCTTCCACTCCATATGAAGTATCCCAAAATTAATTAACGTGTTTCTAAGGTATTTCATTTTATTCTTGGGTTTGTTCTGATTGTCCCTCACCATATTCTTCTCCATCTTTAGATTCAGTTAAATTTTCAGTGGCTGAGTGTTGAAGGGATTGAACACTATCTTCCATATTAATCCATTATGATGTTGAAGGAGTTGTTTTTTTGACTAGAGTAATGATTTTATCTTTCTTAGATTGAAATTAAAAAAAAATCTTGGTATTAGAAGAACCTTCCCCATTGTGTTTTTTTAAATCAATTATCTAATTATTTAATTTCTTGACAATTCTCTGGAGGGATTCCATATCCATAGAATCAATATCTCTCTTTTCTTCCAAAGACTTGGTAATGGGGGCTTTAGCTTTAGTCTTAGATTTATCTTTGGAGGATTCTTCCCCTGGGTTTCCCTTTAAACTGAGCATGTTCTTTTCAATTTTGAGGGCTTCTTGAAGGGTTGCTTCTGGGGTAGATTTCTCTACGTTTTTTACAAACATGGCCATGCACATGGGAATAGATGAAGTATAAAATTTGATGATGAATTCTTCAGCAAGTTTGGAATCTTGAGGAATACATTTAAGTAAAGAAAGAGTTGATTGAAATATTTTACTTTTTCATTGGTATCCAATTTTATCCTTGAAAGATCTAAGACCAAAGTAGTCGACGTTTTATCTTCCCTGAACTTATTGAGGAAAATAGTCTCAAATATTCTCCAGGTAGTAATAGAAGCTTCATCCAAAGAGTAGAACTAGGTGGTGGATTTGTTCTCAATTGTATGATGAAATAACTGAAATAAATCATCTTTGTGTCGAATGTTTTGGAGCCTTATGGTCGATAGGAACTTCTTGACATGGTCTTCAGCCGAGACTTTCTTCTTTGGATCAAACTTGGGGAGAAATTTTTCGAGGTGTTTAAGCATATCATGGAGTATTCCCAGTATAGTGACGACATATGGAAGTAGCCAAGGTTCATAAGGTAGAGGGTTTGGGTTGTTTCTAGCCATGACTTGAGGGTTATATAAAATCAACTATAGGTTTCCTTCTCCTTCAAAATCACTTTGAGAGTTTTCCTCATCTTCAGAGTTCTCTCTTGGGTCACTTATAGGTGTGAGAGGTGGATATTTTAGCAAGGAGGGAGGAATACCACCACCATCAACGAGAAAGAAACGTTCAAGCTCGAAGTCGGAGGATTTTGTGTAGTTGTTCAGAGCTGAAGGTAAATGATATTATGGGTTCTGACGCTTGGATTTTCTTGGTAAGTGAAAGAGTGGGAGAAGAATGGGTCTTCACTTGGTAGGTTCTCTTGACCTTGGGGTAACGAATAGTCAATGGGAGTTCGGTCGGTCTGCCTACTCCATTGTCTGGTTAAAACATGTTCGGTGCATTCATGGGATTGTTTGGCTATGGTGTCAATCTCCAGAATGGTTAAGATATGGGGTTATGGTGAAGAAATTGTAGGTTTAGACTAGAAGTGAATACACTGAGAAGTAGTTTGAGCAGGTGTGTTCATGAAATATAATAAGGGATGTGAAGCGTGCTCAATGTGACATTAATGAGAATCACCAGGTTGAGTTGTGTTAACAAGTAGGGTAGAATGGGTAGGGATTTGAGATTTCTTTGCAGCCATTCAATTTGATGGCCTTCCTTCTAGCACCATTTTTGTTGACGGGACCGAAAGACCCATTCAAGCAGTTAAGGGAGAACGCCCAATGGAAGGTCCCAATTAGACCCACTCTCGTTTGGGATGGCGTTTCTGACCAGAATATTGGCTTGGTTTCCACTTTAAAATTATATAAATATGAATCTGAGAACAAAATGTTCTCAAATGAATTAAATTTCTAAAGAACTAAACTAGACTAAAATGATTATCTGGTGCCCCGGATGGGGTGTTAGTGGACTCCATGTGGCCGAGATCAGGACAGGACGCATTGCAGACCCATGCGCGGGCACGTGATCGCCCCGTGCCGCAGGGATCAATCGTCCCGGAAATTTATCGCGTTTAAATGGATTTTATGGGCAAAGGCAGGGGCATTTACGCCACCCTACGCTTCCCACATAACAGCAACATGGCTTGGTCATTCGATTACGTTCTTCCTCCCTGCTCGCGAATGGAAGGGCTCCTCCCCTCTCGACGCAAGCACACCTCGGTCTTCACTGCTACTTGGTCCATCTGCTACCTGCAATTCCGGCTGCTCGCTCCTCGCGCAATTCCTTGCCAACCTGCACACATGAGAGAACGCATCAGAGGGAAGCCCAAGAGGGGCTCCCCTTGGAAGCCTGCTCGACCTTCCC
>ML778710.1:516833-529183 GCA_009831015.1 Picea engelmannii
TATATATATATATATATATATATATATATATATATATATATAAACCAAGTCAAGTCATATGAGAGAATAAATACATCACATACATTTAAATAAAATATCCAATAAAACACTTTAAAAAATCCCAAATTTGAACATCCCCGAAGTCAAGTCATATATGTAAACAAAACAAAATTTGATACGTTTTCTATCTCATGTTGATATTTATGGATAGACATGTCCTTTTGTACAAACACAAAGTTGAAGACATTATTATTTCTTTATTATTTTTTTCAATTTTAAATAAATATTATGGATATGTATTTTTATATATTGTGATAAATATTAATAGTTAAATTAAATTCAGGTGTAAGGAAAAAAGGAATATTAACTTTTGTGTATATATTATTAATTTTTTGTTTTATATATATATATATATATATATATATATATATATATATATATGTCAAATCAGATTTTATTTATGAAGATATCAAAATAAATATTACCATTAATTATAATTTTAAAATACAAATTATCATTAGTTAAAACTTTATTTCAATTTAGAACTTCACCCTACTATTATATCTTTGTTTTTTATTATTGTTTTTCTTTTTTAAGAAAATAAAACTTTTAATATTTATAAATATTATTATTAATTTAAATTTTACCAAAATTTAAATCTTTACATAAAGATGAATATAATATAAAATTTGATATTTATTTAAAAAAAAAAATTGAAATATCCACGTTTCAAAACCTCTTACATAATAATTATCCAAAAAAAACCCATACATTATAAATATCTTGAAAATCTACATACTCAATTTGTTGATGCGACATGTATATATGAAAACAAAAACTCACACTGTGCTAAGTTGTCTAATACAAAGTGATTCCTTAACAGAGACAAGGTGGGGTATACCCAATGATCCATTCTTATCCAACGTTATCCAACTACATCCACCCCACTTAGGGTTGGTTGGCATTTTACAATATGTTAAACCAAGATAATATCAAGTTTAAATGTTGACATAAAGTTTGAAAGATGAAGATAAGATAAAATTTGATATTTTGTCAAAGAAAACGGTTGTGGCAATGGTGATGCCACGTGTATGAAAACTTGGTTATGCCACGTGTATGAATACAATTCACAATGGACTAAAGTGTCAAGATTTGCATTGGGTTGGCTTTCTATACCCTTATGATACCACAAAATAACAAATCACCAATTCATACCAATTCATGACCAACGTTATCCAACTAGATCAACCTCACCTACCCCTTAGAGTAGGGTGGAATTGTACAATATGTTATAATAATAGCTTAACACATGTTAAACACAAAGCACATCAGATCTTCTTAAATAGATTGTAGTAGCCAAAGTCATTTTTTAATGATAGTGGGTGGTTTTATATTTTAAGTTTTCTATAAAAGGAAATGTGTTGGTTTGGTAAGAATAGGGTATTATTATTATTTTTATTAATAACTCAAATATTAAGAATTCAAATTTTTTTTATAAGGTGATTTTTTTATTTTTCATTTTTTTTTAATTAATTAATTAAGTTAATATAATAATAATAATAATATATTTTTAAGGTTACAACCAAGCCAGCACATCAAATTGGTGTATGAGATTCTTTTGTTTGTGGGACAAGGGATCCTCCTCCTCCCAACAATTTTACAATTTAATATAATTGACTAATTGAAATGTATAACATAACGTGATTGTCATTTAAAATTATTATTAATTTATTATATTAAGAGAAATTTTTATAATTTAGTATAAATAAAATGTGTAATGTAATGTAATTGTTTTTTTAATGTTTAATGTTTTTGTTATTAATTTTTTTTATTAATTAATTAAATTGTTATATTAAGAGAAATTTTATAAGTATAAATGAAATGTATAACATAATGTAATTGTTTTTATTATTATTATTATTATTAATTAATTAAGTTATTATATTAAGAAAAAATTTACAGTTTAATATAAATGTAATGTAATTGTATTTTTAATTTTTTTTATTAATTAATTAAGTTATTATATTAAGAAAACTTTTACAATTAAATATAAACCAAATGTGTAACGTAATGTAACAATGATAAATGGTATAAAATAGTAAAAAACAAATTAAATAAAATATCTAAAAAATAATATTTAATTTACTTTAATATTTTAATTATAAAGCTAAATACATTTTAAAATTTGATATGAGGGAAAGATTTTATTTTTTCTTTATTTATATGAAAGGTAAGGGAGACAAACAATAACAAGTGGACCTAATCCATAACAAGCAACCTAACTATGCATTTGATAGGTTGTGTCCCTCATAGACCTCCACCGGGCAAGGAAATTTTTAAGGATTCATACCTATGTTAAAGTGTAAAAACTTTGCGAATATTACTAATTCCTAAAAATCCAACTATAACATGTTCGGTGATATTTTAATAAAAATATTCGACCTTCTAAGGATTTAATATACTTTCTAGAAACTTTTGGTGTTTTTTAGAGTAAAATAATATTATCTTATACAATTTGGGCGAATCAATTTTAACAAAAATGGAAATTGACAAATCGTTTTTTGGAAAAAAAATTGGAAAAAAAAAAGGGAAAATTAGCTCATGGGTGAAATTTAGCCCCTAAGATTTTCCTTATCACTGAGATGTGACTAAGTCTACTTA
Organism: Picea engelmannii; assembly: GCA_009831015.1. Lineage (NCBI taxonomy): Eukaryota > Viridiplantae > Streptophyta > Pinopsida > Pinales > Pinaceae > Picea > Picea engelmannii. The sequence continues at coordinate 519,495 of ML778710.1, forward strand.
CAAAGGATACAACACATATTCAACGCTTAGGAGCCAACAAGAGACATAGTAAACATGAGAATCTTGAAGGATGTGTGAAACCATAATAAGCTACTAGCAAGGGGAAGGTCCTTATATTTCCAAAGTAGAAGTTTAGATTGAAGCCACTCAAGACACAAGTTCCACATATCAACAACTAAAAGACTGACACTTAATGAAATCCCTAAATAATGGACAATCTCCGTATGATTTACCCACTTCCATAAACATGGGAGCCATGTTGGTGGATCATCAAGCCCAACCAACCAATAGTCAGTTTTATGTTCACTAACCATGGCTCCATAAGAACTACAAAAAATATCCAAGCAACCCCTAGTAGCCTCCATCAAGTTTTGATTTAGGCCACCGATGGAAGAAAGTCATCAACAAAATTATCATTTAACATTTTATACCCATCTGGAAGAGAAATACCTCAAATTTCCCTTTTATCCTAGTTGACTTCAATAAGTACCCTAGAGCAACTGCAATGAAAACATACAAATAAGGGGCAAGAGGGTACCCTTGTTTAGAGCAATGTTGATGCAAATAGCCTCCAACCCCCTACCTGTCAAAGTACACACACAATGTAAATTTAATCTCTTGCACAATACTAGGAAAACACGACTACTCTATTGTTTCTCCTGCATTGTTGAACCTGAGAGATGCTCAACCAGATTATGTTACAACCACTATGGTTGCACATCTACCAATGCCTTCTCTTCTATCACACACCCATGCCTGCTCCCTTGTAGTACAAGAAAATAGATGCTATAGAACACTAGTTTGTACTAACGCGTATACTCCACATTCTTTTGTTGCAACTCGGGAATCGCAACCATTTTTTTTCTACAACTCGAGGACTTATTTTGCTGCAACTCAAGATTCACAACCTATATGATGCATTCTTTAGTAGTTATATATTCTCAACCACTTTATGCTACTTCATCGCAACATCAACCTTCGATTTATGCCACACAATCCTAAAACCAATGGTTATCTCATAAACCAAGGAAACATCCCCATGTGCAGATCCTTCACAACCATGGGATGCAGACACAATTCCATGACCAGACAGGGAATATCTACGCTTAGGTTCATATTCAAATAGAAATGCCCATCCTCACGAGCATCCTACATTAAGCTCTCATGACAATGTAATTACATCAATATCTCCCCAACAATACTTTGTTGCAATGAAAATACACAGTGTGTTAATCTATTCAGTCACACCCATATACACAGAACCATAAGTCCATTGCATGGTCTCTCCAAAACCCTCGTCCACCTGCAGATGATCACAAATCCAAGCACAGTCTTCTACAAACTCTTGCCCACCTACACCATAGTATCACAACATAACTATTCTTCATGGGGATTTAATCATTCAAGAAATAGAATTAAATTGCATCCATTCATGCCAATAACACAACAAGATAACATAATACATGATTCATCCATACACACACACAAGGGTTGAATCTGCAAGACCCTAATTCTTTTGTTCATTTTCATACCGAATAAGATACATAAGCTCCATAGCCGCATGTGCTCTCACAAATTTCATTGGGTTTCCAAGCTATAGGTTGTGGCAACCTCAACCATTCATCTCTCCCTTCTTCACGTGATCTTTCTTCCTCTTTCCAGCTCCCCCTTTCCAGCTACTTGATGTTGTGTTCGTTTACCTTTGTAAACCTTGTCAAATATTGGGAGGGTGGATCAATGAGTACAATTGAACCAATATTAGTGTGGAGTGCCTTCCTTGCTATCGTTAAAGGGCCTCGATCTATGTAGTAATCCACACATTCTCAGGATTTCAAAGGACTCTCCATAAAGATCGTCATGGCCTCCTCCTCAACCATGACAGAGCCAAACTAGGGTAGATAAATCTTTCATAGTATCTTCATGCTAAGCATCCATGTTCACCAAAAAGGGTTGGGCATGGAGCATGAAAATCCCATTGAGTGAGTGCACTATTGATTTCTTTTCTTAGAGTCATCAAGTGGGATGAAATTATGAATGGGATTGTGAGCATGGGATTTATTATGCATAGTGTACACCTACCACTCATAGAGATATTTAATAATATATCGACCTCTTTTAATCATGATACCATCTATCTAGGGTGATCTAGGAGAGGCATCTATTAGATTGCACCAAATAGAGTTTAGCTTCAACAATAGTTATACAACCTCCATCGACTTCCTTTACAGTTTTTCCATCACTATGTAGATTGAGCTCACAACCTCTCATTCCCTTGCAACATAGATGTCCTTCATGTGATTCCTTCTCTCCTCTCAACAAATCCTTTTCTCTGTCAAGCACTCACTCCATTTATTCAAGAAAGTTATATTATTTTTTTAATATCACTCTAAGTGCTTAATAAATCTAGTGTTAAGATAAATAAATGTATGTCCTTATTCATTTTTAAAAACAATTTATTATCTAGCAAATATAACATAAACCATAATACTACATTAAAAAAAAACTTACAATCAATATATGATATCACAATAAATAAATATTTTATTTATATTAATATTCATAAATAACCACAATGAAATTCAACTAATATGAACACTAATAATGAAACATAACTAGATAATGAAACTCAACTAATATGAACACTAATAAAATTAAACTAGACAAATCCTATATGACCTATTCTACAAATGATGAAACTCCATCAATGAAAACTCTATGAATGTTTTTCACAAATAACCAAATTCCATCCATGACACTCACCCCCGTGATATGGGGACCTCCCTTCCTAAGCAACCAATTTAAATATAAATAAATGAACAAGTTGATAATTCAATATAAACATCAAAATAAAGAAAAATGGTACATCATGAGAAATTTCGAGGATTCTTAAGCATTTAACTTAAGTAGAGATTAACTTAACTCTAATGGGACCCTGGCCATTGACAAAGAAAGTATTAGCAATCTCCATGAACAACGACTTTCTCAACCACTTCTCTTAGATTGTAGTAGTCAAAGTCATTTTTTAATGATGGTGGGTGGTTTTAGATTTTAGTTTTTTAAGACTTCTCTTAGATTGTAGTAGTCAAAGTCATTTTTTAATTATGGTGGTGGTTTTAGAATTTAGTTTTTTAATAAAAAATGTTATAGGAAATTTGATGGGATTGGATTTTCCTAATGTCCCAATCTCCAAACCCACTTCAATTTCCCATTTGGATTGGATTTTCATTTCACACCAACCCCTTCTCCATTTTTACATCTATTATATGCACCATATTTACTATTGAACTTTCCTTTTAGGAGATCATTTGGGTGCATTGAGAAAAAGATATGTTATCTTTGATTTTCATTGAATGTTTTTTGGGGGGATCATACGCATTAATTAATTGTAATAGAGGTAGATATGGATAAGTGAATCAGTAAAGTTTATTTTGTTTCTTATTGGTTTATTTATTAGATTGATTCTTAAATTAACTATAATTTATAATTTAAATGTTTTAGTTGACAACTGTTTAAATTTGTAATGCATGAGATCACGAGGTTTTGATTTGTTTATGTGATTTTTTTAAATAACTAATGAATAGTCTTTTCATGTTTTGTGTATGTAGATATTTAGAGCTTCACGGTCACTAGTTGTTGTTATTTTGCATAATTGACATGGAATAAACTCTCGGCGTATAGGAAATGAATTTGATTATATATTTTTGTTTCTTTAGGAAGAAATTTGAGTGGTGCCCTCACTTACTTAAATTTTTGTTTTATTACTGGAATATCTTATGTTATCCTTGTTTCAGCGTTTACTTCGAGTTTATTGATTTCACTTCAAATGATAGAAAAACACTCTTCAAAAACAACTTGGGAAGAAAATGGTTTTCCATCTCTATTTTGAGCCTAGAACGAGTAGGGCCTACCTTCTCTCAGGGCATATAATGGTGGACTAATAGGAATTTACCAATCCCCCTCTTTGAGATAGCTCTGTTAGGTCTTATGTTTCTAGAACCATGCCCTAACACAAAGACTCTGCAATAAGGAAGAAAGAGATAAAACCACACCACCACACCCCTAGGTGCTTCGAAGTCCCGTTGGGGGCCTTCTAGTAGTAGTTTATCTAGAACCACAACTAAAAACAAACAAACTTAACTTCTAGAAGGAACACCAGATCGGTCTTGCCTTTCTGCAACATATGTATAACATACATCTTCCAACTTGGGATATTCATCCCTCTAACATTCAAAGACATGAAGGAAAACTTCATTTAAGAATTAACCCCATACTTAGACTACAAAAATTGGTGCTAGATGTGAAATTTCTAACTAGAAGTAATGTCACTCCAAGGAGCACAAGGCCACATCCTTACAAGAATTAGGATGTGTCTTAGGCCTATGATCTCTAAGTTGTTTCTCTACCTAGGAAGAAGTGTTGGGATCCTTATGTAGGTTTATAGTAGGGGAAATTATGGATGAGATGATCTCGAGATGTGTAGGAAAACAAGGTCGTCAGGGGATTTAGGTAGCAAAATTTTTGTTGCCGCATCCCATCGGTGTTGAAAACTTAGATTAAAAATGAAAGCTTACTTTTCATATCAACCTCAACACACACCCTAAAGTTGGTGTAAAAGGAGTTATGATGACCATCTGGAATCAAAACCTTACCAAAATGTTGGGCGGACATATCCACAAAAGGGTGGAGATCTAATTGGAGCCTTGGGAACTCAATCCATAAGAGACAGTGTGCCTAGGAATAATCATTAGGGTTGAAATCAAAACATATTCCAATGAACTAGCAATATCCAAGGAGTTGTATTAAAGGATATTTTGTGTCGTGGCGTTGGAGTTGAAGAGTAAGAAAAGGTACTTAGACCCCAAGCCCCAATACGAGTTCAAGAAAATCCCCTTAGCCTCCCAATTTTATATCACCCATTTGTTGAAATCATCTTCATCCGGCATCCAACACAAAAAAAAAAAATGACCCTACTCATACTACTTATTCTGGTTTATAAACAAATTAAAATCTTTTGGATCTAACTGGTTCACTAGAATGGTACTAGGATTTTGCATAGACTGCATATCTACAACCCCAATAGAAGTACTAGTAGTTAGGTTAGGGCTTGGATTTAGATCCATTTTCTCAGTCGAGGGTGAGGGTTTCTACACATTGATAAACATCCCAATTTCCTTGTCGGAAGATAAGGGGGGGGCGTAGAACAATGAGGGAAGTCAGATCGAGATTAGTGTGGGGTAACTTACATACTATTGTCGAAGGGCCATGATCTATTTAGTAATCCACACCTTCTCAACGTTTCAAAGGGTTCTCCACAAACATCAGCATTGTCTTCTCCTCAATCACAACATAGACAAATTGGGGGACCCTCTGGTGAAGAGAGAAATTTTTCATAGTATCTTCGTGATGTGCATCCATGTTCACCAAAAATGGTCAGGCATGGAATGCTAGGCTCCCATTAAATGAGCGCATAATTGTTTTCCTTGCCTCATAGTCATCAAGTGAGATGAAATCGTGGATGGGATCACGATCACATGATTTATTATACTTGGTGTACACCTACAACTCATAGAGAGGGTTAACTAGATATCAACCTTTTTTAAACTTGATACCACATGCCTAAGGTGATTTGGGAGAGGGCCTCTCAAATTAAAATGAGTAGAGTTCTCCTTTGCATGTCGTTGATCAAACTTAGCTTCAACAACATTCCTACGACCTATGTCCACTTCCTTTATAGGTTTAAAATGGATACATAGATCAAGCTCATGTTTTCTCACTTTGGGGGCTCTGATCCCCTTCATGTGTTTCTTTATCTCTTTCTAAAAAATCCTTATTTCCCTCATACTCTTGGTCCCTTCACTCAAGTGAGTCATATTCTTGTCGAAATATCACTCTAAATACTATAGGATTAAGATAAATATGTGCTTCTCCTTATCCATTTCTAAAAACAAATTATTCCTTAATAAAATTTCATAACACAAATAATACTACGTAAAAAAATATATAAATCATATAAATAATATGTAAAATAATACTAAATAAATAATCTAATTTAATATTAATATTCATTAATAACCATATTTAATCAATAAAACTCACCTAATATAAACACTAACAAGGGTTGCATGGAAACGCAGTCCCTGTCGAGTTAGTTGGGAAATACTCACTATTATCAACAATTGAGTACAGATGTGTAAGTAATCCGTCTGAGCCAAAAAAAATTACATAACTATGTGGTCTTAATGGCTTGTTGCGCTGCATCCAAGACAAATCTCTTATATCCTTTGGAATCTTTGTCTTGAATTGCTTTAGCCTTTTTTTTACAGAAATCTCAGAAGAGTAAACTTTGAAGATTCGTCAAACGAGCATTAAAGGAAACCTTCCTAAAAGAATTTCCAAGGCATTAGAATGTTGAATTGCCTTCCTGGGGGTGACTCATCATTGATTAAATTCAGAATCCAAATTTCAAGGAAAATACGATGATTCAATTCGGAATCCAAATCTCAGGGCAAATATTTCGTAGCAAAAAATAAAATAGCAATACTACAAAAGAACTTTAAGACAAAAGGACTTTGTGCATTGTAAGGAGGAAAAAATCTCTTTGCACTGGCAGGAGCAAGATACAAAAGATCCATTGATATTATCACTGAAAAGACGACAATGCAACTTGCAAAATTCAAAACCTTATTCTGCAGCTTTACACTCCATTTCCATGTCTATCGATCGAGGATTTTATTCAAAGTTTTCTTACACACAGGTTGAGTTGTTATGTCGAGTCTCACAATGATTGCGTCGCTAGGACCAAACAAATCATAAAATGCATTGTTTTGCGTGGTGGGATTTTGATTTTTTATGCATTCGGTGTCATTTTGCATGAGCTTAACCAACAAGACTTTAGCTTAGGAATTTTACAGATGAAAATGTTTCTAATTCCACAATTGCAGTGGATTAATGCAGTAGACAGATGATTTCACCTCCAAGCCAGTGGGTCAAATCCTTTAAGACATTTTTTTGTAGATACGAGGCTCCTTCATTGCGCAAGGAAAAATAACCAGGGCATGGATGTCGCTTGGAGCCAAAGTATTAACGGGGATTGTTATTGTTATTACATAGGCATACATAAAGTATATGTGTAGTGATAATTCTTATATAATAGGCACACAAATCCCAGAGGTCAAGGGATCGAAACCCATTAACTTGTAAGGTATGTAATCTTTGAAAAATGAGAGGTTATTTGAGAGTACCCGACATTGATTGCAGCCAGAGAAGGCCTTTCTGTAAAGAAATAACTGATGCATCCCAACATAAGAGGGATCCAGTCCACCATTGGTGTAGCGTACCCTTTCACTACCCAGGTTCCCAACCCCTCAGTTTACCATTCTATACATGAATGATTACATAATTTGTACTGACCTTATGAGCACATGCATTTAAACAAAATTAAACACATTTAAAATACAGGGTGAAACATCTCTGGTTACTGTTATAATTAAACATTCCATAGCATTCAACAGTAACTCTTTTACACAGCGGAAAACATGATACATGAAAAACACAGTCATGCCAAACGTATTAAAACATAATTCAGAATAATTATCTTTTATCAGCTGGAGAAATCACCAACCAAGTGCAGGCCTTCCACGAACCTCCCAGCCTTAGACCACACTGTTCATCAGCTCAACAGTAGGTCACCCCCGAGCTGGGACCAAGCTCCTCCCCAAGGCAAGGAATCCTAGGCTAGGATGAGGTTACACGGAAGATAGCACATACACATTCACCAGGGAGAAGCTCTCCCAGGAATCTCCCACGCTCACTGTCCACAGACCCTCATTCCCCACATGCTTGTTCCACCCCAGGAGAGTGCACCTTCTATGTCACCTAGACAGTCCTTCGGCTGCCAGTCTCCCTTACCTTGGGTTACAGGAACAGGCCGAACCAGAATTCTTCGGGCTCTATGGAAGCTACAGGGTTCCTTCTAGGAGTCCTCTTCTCCCTCTGCGCACTCCCTCACCTGGAGGAGTCGCTCACAGGCCAACAAGCCTCACGCAGTCCAGTACTGCGCGGTCACAACAATCCATAGGAAACACAGACAAATGCTTCCAACAACTGGCTTGGCAATCACAGGATGATCTCACGGTGATGATTTCGGAGCAGACCTCACGCACGGACTAACTCGGCTTCCCCGAACCACAGGATTCCTTCCCAAAATCCTCACTGACTTCTCACAAGCTGGGAATTACACTCATAGGTTATCTCACAGATAGCCATAGACTCACAGCTCTGGACAGGGTATACACGGTTTTCCTCAGGAAAACACAGCTTAACGATTTCATAGATGAATCAGGATATCTGGCAGAGGTCGTACTGGTTCCACGCACAGAGGTTCGATTCCGAATGGAGGAGAGCCTCCCCCCTTGGCTTACTTTCTCTGTTTTATTTGCATGCACCAGGGTTGACGCTTGTCACCCTGGGAACTGCATGGATTCCATCCGTACACCTTCCTCCCACCCCTTGGGAACTCATGGGTCCTTCCAAAAAGGACTTAGGATAAAAGAATGTGCACTTGGATTTTTAGGAACAATAATAAAATATTATTCCAGGCCTAAGCCCCCTAGGCTTAGCCCCTAGGCTTAGCCCCTAGGCTCCTTACTCAGCCCCTTTCCCACCTTCCAACCCCTGATCCCTTGCCCATTATGTGGATGCTCAGTCCCCCATCACTCTTTCATCGTGGTCGGTCTGCACTGGCGGTATTTATATTTTATTAATTGACCTGCATACATACAAGTACATCAACAGGCTCCTGGCCTTCAACACTTAGGATCCCTGGCCTAACAAAACTCATAAGACTACATCTTATACAAAACTTGGCTCACCAGCCTATAGAACATATTTACAATTCTTTGCATATAACATGATCTGCAACGGGGCTCGGCCTTGGGGACACTACAATCCCCCTCCCCTTATTTTTGCATTATCCTCAGTGCAACTTACACTGCCTTTGCATGCCCTTCAAAATTTTCAAAAAGATGCGGGTACTCTGCCCGCATAATATCTGCATGCTCCCATGTCGCGTCCTCAGGACCGTACCAGGTCCACTGGACCTTTACAAGCTCTATGGATCGATTTCGGAGCTGCTTGTTTTTCCTGTCCAATATGTGCACAGGATGCACTTGCAGGACACCTTCTGGTTCCACCTGAATCACAGTCCAATCGATAACATGATTAGCATCAGGTACATATTTCTTAAGTAGTGAAACATGAAACACATTATGTACAGTCATAGATGCAGGTAATGTAAGCATGTATGCAACGGGCCTGATCCTTTCCAGGATCTCAAATGGCCCACAGAATCTTGCTACCAACTTGGCGCAACTTCCCAATTTCAGGGAACTCCTGTTAGTTTTCACTTTAAGGAAAACATGGTCACCCACTTTGAATTCTTTATGGGTTATGTTACTATCAGCGTAACTTTTCTGCCTGTCCTGGGCAGTTTTCAAATTTTGTTTGATTTTGATCATCTGATCTTCCATCTCTTTGAGTAGTTCAAGTCCAACTACTACTCTGTCAGCTGGATTATCCCAGCTCACTGGTGTGTTGCACTTTCTTCCATAAAGTGCTTCGAATGGGCTCATATTCAGAGATGCATGGTACCCATTATTGTAAGCAAATTCTACCAAATGCAGGTAGTCTTC
>ML778710.1:532694-543051 GCA_009831015.1 Picea engelmannii
AAATATTTCTTCATGCCAAGCAACCATGTCTCAGCATCTTCCTCCCTCTTATGCTCCCCATCAAATGTTGGAGGTTTAATTTTATTCATTTCTCCTTTCAATTCCTCCCTTCCATATTTCTGATGTTTTCTGGTAGGTGATGGTCTTGAACTGCTATATGTCTTACTACCAGAACGTCTTTGGGAGCGACTGTGATGTCGGCTACCACTCCTCGACCTGCTTCTTTCCCCATGAGTTTTACGACTCTCCGTCGTACTTGAGTCTCTTCCTTTCTCAAGTTTGTTCTCTATTCTTTCCAGACTCTGCATGAATCTTAAGTTTAATTTCCCTTGCCGATCTCTGACTTTCATGAGCTTTCGGTTATCAGCTCGGCGTTCCTTAGCCTCTCTTTGTAACCCTTCAATGATTTTCATCATATGTCCTTCCTTATCCATCTCTTTTCCATGCCCATTAGAGTGTGATCCCTCGACTCCTTGGTTAACATCCTTTCCTTCTTGTTCATCTTCCATTTCAGGGATAATTGGCATTCTTCCCCACTCCATACTTGGTGTTGATTATCTAGAGTTTTGGCCTCTGTTGTATTCGGAACACACACTCTACAATCCAATTCAAAATTGTCAGGCCATTAAACTTCATGAATAACCCACAATATTCATAATTAATACGAACAAGAACGAAAGTTATTTCATCTTCACAAGTTTTCTGAGTTTTGTATGGCTCTGTGTTTTTCGGGTGACCGAAACTTCCATTTCAGTTATTTCGGGACTTCCAGTTTCGAAGTTTCGCAACTCCTGATGTCAAGGTTTACTATCCTCTCGGATTCTCGATCTCCAATGACCCATTTTACGTGCTAGCCCTCCTGATCCTAGCCCTTGACTCATATGACCATGCGCCCTGACCGTGGTCATTTCCCTCTCGTGACTATCCCTATCGGAGTTTCGGCACTTGTGCTGTCAACAGGCGCATGTCCTCGCAACCCCCGATTCTTCGATCTCTGATATGCCTTAGTCCTCCAAGCTCAGCCCTGGCCTATGTGACCGCTGACTCGTGACCCTGGCCTTATCCCTTATCAGGGTTCGGGGTTTCGCAAACATGAATGCACCAAAACGCTTGACACCGGAATCCCCAATTTCCCGATTTCCGATGGGCTCCATCTGTGCTAGCCCTCTGGGCTATAGCCTCACCATACGACCACTGCCCATGACCGTGATCAATCCTCTTATCGGGGTTTCAGAATTTGTGACGTCGCGATGCACATGCATTCGCAACCTCCGATCCTTCGATTCCCGATATGCTTTTATACTGGATCGCTCCCTTGGCTCAGCCTCTGGTCCACAGGACCATACTATATGACCTCCACCCTATCCCATCGGGTTTCGACGGTTTCAATGTCATGCTCATACGCTCACTGGATCTCCGATGGGTCCCAGTCGTTGACTTGTCAACAATCCTTTCTCCTGTTGCTATAAATCTGCCACCTGTCCTCCTGACAGTCGGTGTGGCCCCACACACCTAAGCCTTATCGCGATTTTCCCATGCACGAATCCTTTGCCTTCGGATTCTCCGATTTCTCGAATCCCGATTTACGATGAATGACCTTTCTATCGGGACTTTCCCGATGAACCTCAATCACTGGTGGATTTACTCCTTGTCGGGGCTTTCCCCGATGGTGCAGATCTCTGCCACGTGTCCACTAATATAAACGGTCCGGATCTTGTCGCGAATTCGTGGATCGCGATTTCGTGTGACAAGATTTCTACGTGCTCTAGAACTTCGATTCTCCGAGTTCCGACTCTCTCCAGGATTCTGACACGTGTCCTTCTGAGATTTACGGCTATGATTCCTCCTCGGGTTTTCGAGAATCATAGGGTCTCGATTCTCTTGAGTTCTAATATCCTGACGCCTCTTCGGGACTTCTCCTCTACCCATGAGGACTTAAGTCCTGCGCAACTTCTATCAACTCGGACGGTTGACGGGTAATCCCACAGGAATCTTACGACTCACGATCCTCCCGAGTTAAACTTCTGTGCAGCATTCGAAAGTTTTGAATCTTGTGCACGTTCTCCAGATCTGGCAGTTACAAGGGTTTGCCTTCCCTCCCGAATAGATCTGACGGTTCTCACACCATCAGTGTAGAAACCTGTCTTCCCATGGTCGTAGACCATACCAACTGTAGTTTCACAGCACCGCTAAACCTCCTGAGCTTATAAACGTGGTCAAGCAACTACTTGACGCACTAGAACAAACCAACATCCGAAATTGGCCATTCTAGGCCCAATTTCTCTTCACATTTTCGTTCCAAAGACCGCTCCACTGGCCCATCTAAGCTCAGTGTCGAAACCTTTGCTCTGATACCAATTTGTAGCGTACCCTTTCACTATCCAGGTTCCCAACCCCTCAGTTTACCATTCTATACATGAATGATTACATAATTTGTACTGACCTTATGAGCACATGAATTTAAACAGAATTAAACACATTTAAAATACAGGGTGAAACATCTCTGGTTACTGTTATAATTAAACATTCCATAGCATTCAACAGTAACTCTTTTACACAATGGAAAACATGATACATGAACAACACAGTCATGCCAAACGTATTAAAACATAATTCAGAATACTTATCTTTTATCAGCTGGAGAAATCACCAACCAAGTGCAGGCCTTCCACGAACCTCCCAGCCTTAGACCACACTGTTCATCATCTCAACAGTAGGTCACCCCCGAGCTGGGACCGAGCTCCTCCCCAAGGCAAGGAATCCTAGGCTAGGCTAAGGTTACAAGGAAGATAGCACATACACATTCACCAGGGAGAAGCTCTCCCAGGAATCTCCCACGCTCACTGCCCACAGACCCTCATTCCCCACATGCCTGTTCCACCCCAGGAGAGTGCACCTTCTTTGTCACCTAGACAGTCCTTCGGCTACCAGTCTCCCTTACCTTGGGTTACAGGAACAGGCCGGACCTGAATTCTTTGGGCTCTATGGAAGCTACAGGGTTCCTTCCAGGAGTCCTCTTCTCCCTCTGCTGGAGGAGTCGCTCACAGGCCAACAAGCCTCACGCAGTCTAGTACTGCGTGGTCACAACAATCCACAGGAAACACAGACAAATGCTTCCAACAACTGGCTCGGCAATCACAGGATGATCTCACGGTGATGATTTCGGAGCAGACCTCACGCACGGACTAAGTCGGCTTCCCCAAACCACAGGATTCCTTCCCAAAATCCTCACTGACTTCTCGCAAGCTGGGAATTACACTCACAGGTTATCTCAGAGATAGCCATAGACTCACAACTTTGGACAGGGTATACACGGTTTTCCTCAGGCAAACACAGCTTAACGGTTTCAGAGATGAATCAGGATATCCGACAGAGGTTGTACTGGTTCCACGCACAGAGGTTCGGTTCCGAATGGAGGAGAGCCTCCCCTCTCGACTTACTTTCTCTGTTTTATTTGCATGCACCAGGGTTGACACTTGTCACCCTGGGAACTGCATGGATTCCATCTGTACACCTTCCTCCCACCCCTTGGGAACTCACGGGTCCTTCCAAAAAGGAATTAGGATAAAAGAATGTGCACATGGATTTTTAGGAACAATAATAAAATATTATTCCAGGCCTAAGCCCCCTAGGCTCCTTACTCAGCCCCTTTCCCACCTTCCATCCCCTGATCCCTTGCCCATTTTGTGGATGCTCAGTCCCCCATCACTCTTTCATCGTGGTCGGTCTGCACTGGCGGTATTTATATTTTATTAATTGACCTACATACATACAAGTACATCAACAGGCTCCTGGACTTCAACACTTAGGCTCCCTGGCCTAACAAAACTCATAAGCCTACAGCTTATACAAAACTTGGCTCACCAGCCTATAGAACATATTTACAATTCTTTGCATATAACATGATCTGCAACGGGGCTCAGCCTTGGGGACACTACAATTGGAGGGCTCCAACAACCCTGCAAAGAATTCAGCCTTGCGTTCCAAATCCTCTTCGTCGCCATGATTTTGCAAATTCTCGGGGCCATTTGGGGTATGTCCCTAATGGGGTCTTTCACCTGCTCTTCCATGCTTACATATTCATTCTGGTATGTCCTGTAATTAATTATTACGGTGAGCAGCTTCGACTCAGTCTCCTACATTGGATGAGAATGGCATCCACGTCTTCTTTTGCACTTGATGACATTGTCAACAGAGGGTTGGGCTGAGAAGCCTTGAAAGACCCTTTCTTTTTCAAACTATTCGAATACTCCATGTTCTTTCTTCTCAGATACGACCCAAATTCAATTGTCGATCAATTATGTATAAAAGTCTATAAAAGGTGCAACAGCTTCATCAAATTCCATTTCATTTGTATTGGGGGCATTAGAACTTCAAATATTTTGTTCATCGAACATAAATTCGTACCATCTTCTTGAAAAATCTGAAATCCTGATCTGGGTGTGGGAAAATTGGCATCATTATCTATTAGTTCTTGACAGTGGGTTGCGACAGAAATATGTATTTGAGTTAAGTCGAGTAATGGCGGAGCCTGAGACATTTAGCCCGAGATAAAAAAAAACTGAAGCGAATGCTACATATATTTTCACAGGTGTTGGAACTACCCTTCGCCTCTGATTTCCCCATCAACAGTGAGGAGATGGAAACCGCCTTCAGATTCGTGATAGAAGATCCGTAAATAGCAATCAATAGTACGGTGAAAGCAGAAGTAGTGAGAAAATTCCAATTCAATTGCTTAAACGACGCGTAATGAATAGGGAGTCGGTAGTACTTGGAAAAAACTGGCAAATCCATTAATTGTGTAATCAATTTTATATATTGAATGACGTGAAGCCTGCAATAACACATCAAAAATATTAGCCAATTAAATTTTAGAAAAATATGTTTTTTTTTTATTTAAAAAATACATATATTGATTTCTAACACACAAATTTAAAGTCAACAATAAACTAATACAGAGTCAAAGGGAAAACTCATTGATATAGTCCTAGACCTTCGACGGGGACTAATAAAACTAAACATAATCCATAACCTATGAGACCCCTTCCATAAATGATCAAATTCTCCATGACACTAAATGTTAATGTGATTAATTTAAGTCTAATATAATATGGTCCCTTTCTTCATATGCAACTAATTTATATATTATAATAATAATAATAAAAGTCAATAATTCGGTATAGACATAATAAAAAGAAAGAAAATGTGCACATCGTGAGGATATTTAGGGAATTCTTAAATTTTATATCGAATGAGACCACTGCCATTTATAAATAAAGAAAATATGAGGAATCTCCATAACGATATGTAATGTACATGGAGGCCAAATAATTAAGCGGTTTATGTATGATTTTAAATTGGAGTTAAAATTTTCAAATTTGTTAATTTTGTTTTAAATCATTAATAAGATTATAAGAATATGAATTTTTAGTTTATATATATATATATAATAAAAGTTTAAATATTTAGAATTATCGATTTAGTTTTTGTTAATACAATTTTAAGATTTTGATATGTAATAACATCATTATGTGTAAATAAAAATTGGTCATCTAAAATAATTTATTGATGGTTTATATTAGGGAAAACTTCCACCATTGCTACATATTTATGGGTTTTGGACTATTAACTTGTTTCCTTACGTATAATAAAAGTGAACTCTCAATTAATTAAAAACAATTTTAAATCATACTTCAAAATTAAAAAATGGTTTCAACCTATCTGCTAGATACCCATATTCCCATCTAATTGTCACTTAAACTATCATAAAAGAGTCACATGGTATTTAAAAACACCTACCTCTAAGACTACATGAACTCTAAAAACTAAAATCTATAAATAAATTTAGTAAATAAGTTAATATGACTTTATAAGTCTACCAAAAAGAAATAAAGGAAAACTACACTAACATAAACATAATAAGAACATCATAAGAAAATTGAGAAAAAGACTCTTCCCTCTTGCAATTCATCATTTAATTAATATTGTTATTATTCTCTTGGTAGTCATCCTCTACACAATTTACACATCACTTGTGTTTTGTTTCTTTTTTTAATTTTTTTCCTATATTTAAAGGGGAAACAAAAATATATTAAAACCATTATGACTAAGTCAATCATATTTATGAAGCTCTTAAAAAGGATCATGGAGAAAATGTATGCAAATAGAAAGAGAAAAATAATAGAAGGGCCAAAGTACAAGCAATTTTTCAATTGAAGCACTCCACAATTGACCCTTGTCTCATACTTAGGCACATATTAATATAAAATACTTGGAACAACAAAGATGACTAACTATGATGTTGTTTTGTTGATTTCAAAAATGTATTTGACATTGTTCAAGGAAGAAACAATAAGAGGGGTAGATTAAAATAATGATCTTGAATTATTGGAGGGAAACAATACACAAGTTATATGAGCAAGCAAAGGCTAAAATTAGAAGCACAAATTATCTTTTAGAGAGATTTAGTAGTGGCATCATGGTGAAACAGGGTTGTCCCCTCTCCACCACACCATCCAGTCTTTACATAGATAAGTGACATGAATGGATAAATAAGAAAGGTGGGAGAGGGGTGAACATAGAGGGGATTATCATAAAGATCTTGTCGTATGTAGACAATTTAACATTAACATCTAGGCCTCAACGTAGCCTATAAAATCACATTGAGGCCTTAGAGTCCTTTTACACAGAGGTTGGGATGAACATGAACACAAGAAACCTAAGATAGTAGTCTTCACTTAAAAAAAAAG
This sequence comes from Picea engelmannii, assembly GCA_009831015.1. Taxonomy (NCBI): domain Eukaryota; kingdom Viridiplantae; phylum Streptophyta; class Pinopsida; order Pinales; family Pinaceae; genus Picea; species Picea engelmannii. The sequence continues at coordinate 539,444 of ML778710.1, forward strand.
AACAAAAACAACCACAAATCAATGTCAAAATCGAGCCACTAGAAATAACCCAAAACTATAAATATTTGGGACTAGATTCAATGAGAAGCTAAGTTGAGATGCATGCATGAGGAAACTCGAATGATTATAACAAGGTGGAAAACATTCTTCTTGTTGAAAACTAGATGTAGAACAACAAAGTTTGGATTGGTAATTGTCGTGCTCTCTCTTTCAAATTCTCATAACCCCGATGCTATGGTATGTATGTGTGAAGTATAGGGACCAAGTATATCTAGAAAAATATGGAACTAGATCGAGAAATTACAAAATCACCCCATAACAAGTTGTCTAAGAGTAAAAGATAACACCATGTTAGAATATGAAAGATTGTGCTCGTTTTACCATTGATAATACCCTTGTCACCCAACCATAGGCTGAAGCCACCCTCCAAGCACCTTGACCTTGACAGAGAAAATAATCATGGTAGCAATCCAATAGCCAAGAGAGGCTAATGCACCAAGCAAGAAGTAACCAAGCTAATCAGATAGTCCCACCCAAGAACTGGCGCAGCACCTTCCCTAGGACTTGCGCACAAAACTGTTGGACTGCAGTGCACAGAAACTGCTCTCTACAATTCTGAGAAGTGGGTCAAATGAGAGACTGGTGCCTTGTATTTATAGTGATTCTGGCAGACTTACTGGGGCCGACTTCTCCTTCTGGGTACTAGTTAATTCATATTAATTATATTTCTGCAGCTGACATCTTGTCTAGGGTTTCCTTCATTTCTTTGCTTCCTTCCTGAACATTCTAATCTTGTCAAAGGTCATAATAGAGGTTCATACCTCCCGAAGCTACCATAATATCAACACTCCCTCCTAGCTAAGGAGGTATGGTCTTGAGCACAAACAGATCATTCAAGTGGTAGTATCACGAGCACTGTCATTACTATCCAACTCGATAATCTCCTATGAAAATGGGTACAATATCAATTGATGGAAAACAACTGTGTCTATCCACGGTAGTACACAACTACTCAAACCGTGACACATAGTCACAAACAGTGGAACATATCCACCACAGTAGTATATCTCTATTGTCTGGAGACAGGCAGTCTCCATAACAATCATCTGATGACAACCTGCACAGAAAATATTGTTAAAATAAACTGAACCATCTGGGCCAATCTTTCACTCACATCTGTGAGATATGAAAGAATATATGCCCGCAGTATAGAACATCAACAATGGGCTATCTTCCCTATTGTTCTCAAACAAGGAAGAATGATTGTTTCTGATTTCTGAGCCTGGACCATTCCTCACCCTGGACTAGACAAAGTGCAACTTGGAGAGAATGAATCTGCCCTAAGGAATTTATGTCCCTAATTGCTTAGCCTGGACCATTCCCCACCCTGGGCCATTCTTCCTACACTAATCAAAGCGCACCCTGGAGAGAATGTATAAACCCTAAGGAATGATTGTCCAGACCATTTCCTCTGTTAACCACAAGAGGAAAAGATTGTCATGTATCAACCTCCAAAACGGACCATTCCTCATATTAACCACAATGAGAAATCATTGTCTGGCGAGGCGGGCTAGTCTTCTTGAGTAACCCTCAAGAAGAGAGACTGGCCTAGACCACTCCCCATGTTAACCACAATGGGAAGTCATTGTCTATGATACATAAGCAATCTGGACCATTTCCCATGTTAACCACAATGGGAAATTATTGTCCATCAGAAATCTCAATCCACTTTCCGAACAGGAAAGAATCTGTCCGAGCTGGACTATTTTTCAATCACAAAATAAATGTTTTCAATAATATTTTAAGTGCTCCCTCCCAACCTGGAGAGTCATTTCTTCCCTTTCAACTAAGGGAGTTATTTCCATGATCCCCATTTTCTCTCAGAAATATGCAAACTTTATTTTGGATAGAGGTTTTGTCAGGATATCTGATGTCTGCTCATCAGTGGGGATATACTCGAGCTTTACCTCTCCTTCCTGGACTTTATCTCGAATAAAGTAGTATTTGATCTCAATGTGTTTCTATCTTTCATGAAACACAAGGTGTTATGATAATCTTATACAACTCTGATTATCACAATATATTATGGTCGATTCTGGAATATGATCAAATAAATCAGAGATTAACTTCCTTAACCATATTTCTTATGTGCATGCTTCACATGCCTCCATATACTCTGCTTCTACTGTGCTGAGTGCGAAAAACTTTTGTTTCCTGCTACCCCAAGATATCATAGCGGAGCCCAAGCTGAAACACATGCCTGAAGTGTTATTTCTGTCTTCTGCACTTCCTGCCTAATATGAGTCTGTGAATCCATGAAGTTGTATATTGTTGGATGCGGTATATCTCAAACCATAGTTTATTGTTCCATGAATATATATTAATACATGCTTTGCAACTATCCAATGCTCATGTATCGGTTCCACCTGGAACTAGCTTAGTGTATTCACGACAAAGCAAATGTTTGGTCGAGTATTTACCAAATACATGAATGACCCAATTAGTTGTCGATATAGAGATGGATCTACTGGATCAGAATCTGGATCCTTTACTTTTCTTATATCCGCATTCATAGGAGTGTCCATGGACTTACACTCCATCATTCCAAATTTCTGAAGGATCTTTATTGCGTACTTTCCTTGTCCAAGGAATACTTCACCACGCTTTTTTCGTACATCTAGTCCCAAGTAATAATGCATGAGACCTAGATCTTTCATATCAAATTCATAAGCTTCCTTCTTTCACTGGATGATGAGAGACTCTTCACTTGTTATGAATAGATCGTCAACATATAGTAGTAGGATTACAGGTGCATTGTCCACAACTTTATAGTAAAGGTTTGGATCTGCATGACTCTTGGAGAAACCAAGTCTCGTTAGATAGTTGTCCATTCTGGCATACCAAGCCCTTGCATATTTCTTGAGTCCATATAGATATTTCTTTAATCTGCAAACGTGAGTGTCTCTGGAATGTACCTCAAACCCTTGAGGTTGTTCAATATATACTTCTTTTTCAATAGCTCCATTGAGGAAAGTTGTCTTTACATCCATCTGATGTAATTTACATCCCATGGAAGAGGCAAGAGATATGATAGCTCTGATGGAAGTATATCTAGCCACCGGAGCAAACGTTTTGTCATAATCTTCTCCCTCCTTCTAGGAGAACCCTCTAGCTACGAATATTTCCTTGTATTTATCCATGCTTCTGTTTGTTGCATGTTTGATCTTGTACACCCATTTTGAAGTTACCAATGAGTTTTCTTTAGGTCTTGGTACGATTTCCCATACCTCATTTTTCATAATAGATTGATGCTCTTCCATCATAGCTTCTTTCCATTGTCCCTTTTGAACTGCTTCTTCAAATGTGGTAGGTTCTTCATCTAGAAGCTTTGTCATGTATGTTGCATAACTTGAGAATCTTTTAGGTCTTTTACTCTTTTTGAATGTTCCTTCTAGAACCTTGAGTCTTTCTGCATCTTGTAAGGTAGCTTCAAGCCAAGCTGGTCTTTTCTTGGTCTTAGGTACGATATCTGAATCAATGTTTTCACATGGTTCCATAGGATGATCAGGCAGTTCCTTTTCGTCATTTTCGTTTTTTGTGCTCTCTTC
>ML778710.1:543101-566283 GCA_009831015.1 Picea engelmannii
CTTTGGATGAATCATTGTATCCCACAAATATCCCTTTCTTTCCTGAAGGTTCTAGTTTATTCCTCTTGTCCTTGGGAATGTGAGAGTAAACAGGACATCCAAATATTCTTAGATTTTCCACATTAGGTTTCTTACCTGAGAAATCTTCTTATGGTGCCATGTCCTTCAATATACGATGGGGACTTCTGTTCTGCACATATATTGTTGTCATTGTTGCTTCTCCCCATAAGAACATGGATAGACCTTGATCATTTAGTAAGGATTTTACAGTTTGTTCAATGGATCTATTCTTTCTTTCTGTTACACCATTTTGTTGAGGATTATGAGGAACAATCATCTCCCTCCTAATCCCTGTCGATTTGCAGAATGCAACGAATTCCTTTGATGTGTATTCTCCACCATTATCGGTTCTTAGTGTCTTGATCTTCTTATTAGTGAGGTTTTCTATTTATGCTTTGAACTCTTGAAACTTGTTTAATACTTTGTCTTGTGTCTTTAGTAGATATAGCCAAGTCTTTCTTGAATAGTCATCTATGAATATTACGTAGTAGGAAGATCCTCCTGGAGATTTTACTGGCATCGGACCATAAACATCTGAGTGTATCAAATCTAGAATCTCCTTAGATCTATTGTTGTTGCTAGGGAATGGTTTCTTGATATTCTTCCCAAGAGCACATCCTTTGTAGATTCCTTCATGTGTAGGCTGCAACTCTGGTATTCCTTCAACCATCCTTTTGAGAAAGGGTAATGCTTGATAGTTAATGTGAGTGTACCTTTTGTGCCAAAGGTCATTGGGGTTGACTTCGTTGTGTACAAGAGCTTCTTCATTTTGTTCCAGTAGTCTATACAGATTTCCTTCACGATTCCCAATAACCCTAACATTCTCTATGCTGGAGTCTTTATGCCATGATAACACCTTTCCATCCACAAAAGCTATTATGTTTCCCTTGTCTTCTAGGCAAGATATTGATACAAGATTCTTTTCTAAACCAGGTACATATAAAACATTGCTTAAGTGAACATAGTTACATGTTTTCATTTTGATGGAGGCTTGTCCAGATCCTTCCACGGGGTAAGTGGTTTTGTCTCCAAGCTCTACCTTGTACAAGGTCTTCTTTTCATTTAGATTTGAGAGTCTGGCTTGATCTCCCGTCATGTGCATAAAAGCTCCACTATCGATTATCCACATGCCATCTTCAATTGTTCCAGTAAGTGTTGAGTAGTGTAAAAGATTGATCGTTTCACTCATGTCTTCGGTTGACTGGTAATTGGTCATGCCTTGATCCAAAACTTCAACTTTGTCGTTTTTGTCTTCTGAGAGAGCCAAAAGGTGCGTTGAGTTAGGGCACATCTGAGTATATTATTTTTGAGCGAGATGCTCCATCACAAGGTATCAGATCTGAGATTAGGGTTTCTGCAACTGCTTCTACTAGTAACCCTAGCGGCAGTGTCTTTAGAAGTTGCTCTTGCTAGTAACCCTAGCGCCAGTTCCTCAACGAGCTCAATATCCTAGCGGATATGATTCCTTCCAGAATTTAGACTGAATGAAGAAGGTGTGGGCCCATAACCTGTTAGAATATGAAAGATTGTGCTCGTTTTACCATTGACAATACCCTTATCACCCAACCATAGGCCGAAGCCACCCTCTGAGCACCTTGACCTTGACAAAGAAAAGAATCATGGTAGAAATCCAATAGCCAAGAGAGGCTAATGCACCAAGCAAGAAGTAACCAAGCTGATCAGATAGTCCCACCCAAGAACTGGCTCGACACCTTCCCCAGGACTTGTGCACAAAATTGTTGGATTGTAGTGCACAGAAACTGCTCTCTGCAATTCTGAGAAGTGTGTCAAATGAGAGACTGGCGCCCTATATTTATAGTGATTTTGGCATACTTACTGGAGCCGACTTCTCCTTCTGGGTACTAATTAATTCATATTAATTATATTTCTGCAACCGACATCTTGTCTAGGGTTTCCTTCATTTCTTTGCTTCCTTCTGGAACATTCTAAGCTTGTCAAAGGTCACAATAGAGGTTCATACCTCCCGAAGCTACCATAATATCAACACACCCATTTAGAGATACTCCTTGCTAAAACAAGGTTATACTCAATAGAGTTGGAGGCATTAAAAAAATTGATTATATACAAGAGGAAATAGAAGCCATGGAAAACAACATCATCCAAATAAAAATCAATGAAGATAAGCTAAAAAGGAGGAAGAAAACATGGAATTGACAATGTGGAAAATGATTTGAAGAGAGATATATAGAAGATTAAAGGTGCCCATTAGATTAAAAAACACTAAAAGGTCACGTAGAAGTCAAAGCTACAAGAAGGAAAAATGGATAAAACACACCAAAAGGAAACAACAATACTACATATACAACTTCAACAAATAGGGGGAGGTCAAAGTGAAAAACTACTTAAATATTAAAATCTTGTTATGGTAGGATTTGTAGTTGTGCAAAGCCCAACACAATATCACCAAATCTTGTGTAACTACAAGAAATCCTACCACTATCACCTCAGTAAGAAATCCCCTTATTTTAGTGATGGAGGAGGTCCACCACAAGGGAGGATTCCCTGGTGACCTCAAGGGATCAAAGTAACAAGTTTGATGTCCAAGCCTACCCCCCCTGCCCCCCTCTCTTGATCACCTAAGTCAAATACTAGGTCCAGGGAAATAAGAGGTAAGGAGATAATTCGAGTACCTACCCAGAACAAGAACACTTATAACATGTATATAATGATTTCCAAGTACAAGTATGCAAGTACTACCTCTTAAAGACACTATACAATAAAAAATATATATAGCTATTGTAAAACTGCAGCAGTTAACAGCAGTAGAACAACAATAGGTAAATTGTAACAACAGAAAAAATTACACTTCAGAATTGCAACAATTTAGCATGAAAACTTAGCATTTATTCAATAGAACATCAACCAATTATTATATGCAATTTTTTAGTATGTTTGACTACTATTACAAGAATGTATGCAACAAATTAGTGTATGTTAGATGGTTGTAGCAAAATTCTGCAACAATAGCAAGTATATTAGTGAATTAGCTCAAGTTAGAGTTAGTAAAGTTAGTAGAAATCTTGAGAGAATGAGAATTGAGAGTTTGTTGATCACATTCCTCTCCATTGTGAGAGCACTAAGTCTGAATTTTTCACCCTATTGGGCTATCTATTTCTTCTACACTCACCTGACTTACTTGGAGGATCAATTGTGGATGTATTTTGATGATTTTTGGATGGAATTTATGCAATTAGGGTTTATTCTTGTCATATATTGGTGAAGTCAGTAAATTTCTGCAATTTCATTTCATGTTATTGAATGTTTATGGTAAATTTTACTAGTTCATATTGAATGTTTTGCTTGGTAAAACCCTAAGAGAGGAGCATAACTGTTTCCCCCTCTCACAAGGTTAATTTCATCCATACATTTGTGAAGGAAATCCTACCTAGAGTTAAGCTCCTAAAGCCCTAAAAGTGCTAGCACTTTAGGAGTTTGATTATAGATTCTTGATTGTGACATAATTCAAGAACTTAGGAAGGGAGAAAAGGTTTTTATAGCCCAAAAGTGCTTTCACTCTATCAATCCTCTCCTTAAGGCTTCAAACCCAAGGCCCTAATGTGATAACACCTTAGATTTCAATCCCTACCTCCTAGATCTTGCTACTATCATCTCCAAACATATTGTATTGTTGTTGTGAAAGACTCCATATCCCTAAGGCACTAATATGTTAGCCCCAAAGTCTAGAGGTAGCTAAGGATATCATGTCTTGAGGCCCATAGGTAGCATACATGGAGTGTCGAGAGTTAGATTGACCAGTAGAGCCCACTGGATCCCTCCTACTCATGATTGATCACCACTTATCACCAACAACAAAGCATCATCCACTACATCGGCTCGATAATAAAGGAAAACATGTCTTGCTTCATGAGCTAACAAGTCTAGTTTCATGGTGAGTGTCATTCTAAGATTTGAAGCATTTAAGCATGTTGCAAAGAATCATTTCTTAATTATGGAATGTTTGCTTGGAAATTACACCTTTTGCCCAATTTCACCTTGGTGGTTGTCATTGTATCCTAGTAACTTGTTCACCCTCGGGAAAAGGGTTTCTACTGGGTAGTTCCTTGAGGGGTCATCATACCATTCCCATTCATACTTACCACTTTTCACTGTTCTTCCCCTTTGTTTCCTCATCTTTTCGGTTTTCAGGTTCATTGGCCCCAAGAAGGGATTGTACCTCATTTCATGGGAAGAAGGGGCTAAAGTCCCAGAGGTGTTGTAGCTAGAAAAATTTAAAATCCAGTCATTATCCTTCTAGATGCTCGTCCTAAGGTCCTTAGAACAATGAAACGCTTCTCCATAAAAATCAAGGACCTTCTAAACACATAATTAATAAATGTCCCACTTGCCGGGGAAATGCATTTTGTGATGTCTTTTACTTTTCATTGTATATGGCACTATGTGTGTTTCTAACTCCAAGTGGCACTATGGTACTCCTCACTTTCCATTACACATAGTACTCAATTCTTCAGACCATAATGAATTAATGGCAATAAAAGGGCTTGGAAAAATTTTGCATCGTGGACGAAGGGTAGCACACCCTCCATGAAGGCACCCATAAATGAGACAATACGAACCCTTGTATGTCAATAAACCCATTCCTAGCATCCTTGGCCTAATCCACCTCATATTCATTTCATGACTTATATGGGGTCTTCTTGGGAAACATCTCTTGACTTGAGGATTGGCCTACCCAATAGGACACCTTGAAACCCCTCTCATACCTAAATTTGGAAAATTTTATAAGGTCTTTGAGCATTTGTTTAATTTGAAAAAGGGGGTTCATGCACATGTTTGGGTTGATCTCTTATTAAATGTGGCTTACTTGGCATGATTCATATGACTCGTGGACCCTTGGAGGGAATACCTATTTTCTTTGTAGTACCTATGAAAGCTAATTGTGAAGGAACTGTGCCACTGGGACCTTCATAGGGTCTTGGAAGCCCATGCGATGGATATTAGACCCCACGTATGGGGCACCATTGATGATGAGCGTTGCACATGGAAGATTAAGGATGTTTCATTTGGAGGCACCTTAGTGTCACCATTTAAACAAGGATGATTTTAGGGGCTAAATTCCGCTCACGGGCTAATTTTCCATTGCTTTTCCAAAAACAAGATTCGCTATTTTAAAAATGATTCGCCCAAATTCTATAGGATAAAATTATTTTACCTTAAAAATCACTAAAATTTTATAAAAACTATATAAAATACTTAGAAATTTGAATATTTTTACAAAAATATCGTCAAACATTTATAGTTGACATATGAAGGATTAGTAAGATTCGCCAAGGTTTCTACATTTTAAAATAAATTTCCATCATTAAAATCATCCCTGGTCACCAAAGGACGAGATTGTACCTTCCCCCACTTTAACATTTGCTTTTGGAAGCCTATACATTACCCTTCTAGCCCTTGATGTCACCTAGGGGCTAGGGTTTGATGGTTGACATGGTGATCTGATGGGATGAGGTACTTAGTATGGAACTTGGCACATAAGAGAGTGACACTTGGCCTTTATATGCCCAACTATATCATCTTGGAGCTTGATTTCACCTCTTCTATCCCAACTTCACCCTCTCAGGGCATGACATCACCCTTCTAGGGTTTCATTTAATGTAAATTTTATATTTTGAATTTATGTAAAGACAATTTAAGGGGTCGAACCCTCTTATAGAGACATGAATTTTCATTGGAGTCTCTTGGATGGCTAGGGTTTCCATATAAATATGGCTAGCAAAGATTCATTTTATGATCACATTCTTCTCACACATGTGAGAGACTACTTCTGAAATTTTCACTATAATGGGGTTACTAGCTCTTTTTACTCATGCGTTATCTCTTGGAGGTCAAGTGTGGATGCTTCCTTGTTGTTTTTTGGATGATATTTCTACAATTAGGGTTTGTTCTTTTCATATCTTGGTGAAGTAAGTAAATTTCTGCAATTTCATTTCATGTTATTGAATGTTTTATTGTAATTTTTCCTTGTTCATATTAAAGATCTTGCTTGATAAAACCCCAAGAGAGAAGCATAAGTGCTTCCTCCTCTCATAAGGTTAATTTCATCCATAAATTTGTGAAGTAAATTCTACCTAGGGTTAGACTCCTAAATCCCTAAAGTGCTATCACTTTAGGAGTTTGATTCTAGACTCTTTATTGTGACCTAGTTGAAGTACCTAAAAAGGGAGAAAAGGTGGTTAGAGCCTAAAAGTGTTTGCACTCTAGCAATCCTTCTATTCAAGGTTTGAACCCTAAATCCCTAATGTTCTAGCACCTTATAGTTCAATCCCTACCTCTTATCCTTTTCTAGCTTCATATCCAAAATATATTGCATTGTTGTTATCAAGACTCCATAGCCCTAAGGCATTAATCATTAAAACTCTCTTCTGGTGAAAGTGATAAAAAAACTCTTTATTCTCAATCTCTCAAGATATCTACTAACTTAACTAACACTAACTTAAGCTACTTTGATTTAAAACTTGCTATTGTTGCAAAAGTTTGCTACATCCATCTAAATACTCTCTTATTTCTTGCATACATTGATCTAAAGGTGGCCTAAACTTACCAAAAATTGCATATAACAATTGGGTATTAATTTACGAAGTTTATGTTGAACTTCTATTGTTAATTTTTGCATTTATGAGGTATATTTATTGTCGTTGTTACAAACTTGTACTTGTTGTTATAAATTGTTGTATTGCTGCAATTTTGTACCGGCTATAGAAAATTATCATTGTCCAGTGTCTTATGAGGTTTTGATTGCATGTTTATACTTGGAAATCAATCATATATATGATATAAGTGTTCTTGTTATAGGTAGGTACTCAAACAACTCCTTACCTCATCCATTTCATAGACCTAGACTTTTCATTAGGTGATCAAGAGAGGGGGTAGTAGGCTTGCCTAAAAAACTTGCTACTTTAATCCCTTGAGATCACCAGGGAAGCATCCCTTGTGGTCGACCTCATCCATCACTAAAATGAAGGGATTTCTTACTAATGTGACAGCGGTAGGATTTTCTATAGTTACACAAGATTTGGTGATCTTGTGTTGGGATTTGCATAGCTACAAATCCTGCGATAACATTTTGGTGTTGTTTTCAGGGAGGATTAATTCATTCTCCTCAATGACATATCTATTGGTAAGCTTCTCTCGAATCCCTTATCTTAAAAATCTTACTTGGCGACTTCGTTGAGGGTGATTCCCTCACCGCCTTTGATTATTCAAAGAGGTCATATGACGACTCCACTAGTACATTCCTAGGTGTCATCCTGATCTCAACTTTGTATACTCTCAAGTGATGGAACCGTAGCACCTAGGCATGACCAAGAAAGATATCCTTCTATTGATTTTAAGAACATTCTTGGATACCCACGTGAGTTTGTTATTTGAGGATACCATCCAATTTTCAAGGGTTATGCCGTTATTCATATCATAGAGATCCTTGAGTACCTATGGGAAATAGAACCACATCTCGAGGACATATGAATAAAAAAATTTATACGATGCCTGACCTCGGAAGTACAAAATTGGGTCAAGTATTATTGTAAACCAAAGGGAATATCTTCACTCATAGATCACATTAGTATATTTATTGAGTATTGGTTCCCAAAACATTAGACATATGAATATGTCCTTCAAAATATCACAGTAGTCCTTAAAGACATAGGGTTCACCACTAAGATTGTAGAAGATCTCATGAAGGTGTATCATGCTTAAAAACAAGAAACCAAGGAAGATATTTGTGAATATCCTCCTCATGAAGACCAAGTGTTGGTGTTTGCTCCTCCATTTGATGAAGTCATACATCTTCCATTCCTCCTACACAAGAAGAAGAGAATGAAATGAGTTACTTTCCTTTCCAATTTTTTTATGATGTTGTTGGCCCTTAACCAAGTTTTGAGGAAATGTTGGTCATGTTTGACCATTTTTGGGACTTCTACAGGTTGGTCGAAGACGGAGCGACCAGGCGAAGTGGATATTGCGGGATCTCACCCATTTTGTGGGCTTTTGGGGGCTTTTAGGGTTTATGTAATGGGTATGGGATGTCGGCCCATGGGTCTTACCCATGTTTACGCCTCTTTTGTAATATATAAATAAGTAGCTAGGTGATGTAAGTGGTGGTGGTAATTGGCTTAGTGCATGAGTAGTAGCTTTGTGCACGAACGTGTTGAGGCTTGCAGAGATAAGTGCAAGCATTCTTGTAAGTGCTTGGTGCAGACATATTGTGCAAGGATTTGTGCTTTGATCCAATTTGGGGAAGGAGGATCTGGCGAAGTGAGCATAGATCTCTTGTCCTTTGCAGATTTGGATCTGTGGCTTGGTGCATGTAAGAAGATTGGAAGAGACTAATAAAGAAGAAGAAGAAGAGTTGGTGGATGTAGCCCCACACTAGGGTGAACCACGTATATCTTGTGTAGATGTGCTTTGTGCAATGTTGTTCATGTTATTTATGTCTCTATTTTCTTAGTGCATTGTTCTTGATGTATGATAGACAGATCCATGAATTCTTAGTGTTTATGATGTGAATGAATGTTGGATCTGCTCTGATGCTATGTGCTAAATGATTAGATGTACTTAATCTTGATTACTACTGTGCTTATCTGTAATTAGGGTTAATCTACGATGTGAATAAGAATTGTAACTTAATGCATTTTATTGGCTAAGTGCTCTGTTAAGTGTTGGAATCATAGATCTGTGTCCCAGCTAGGTTGTAGACACCTGAGTCCTGCAACCCCCCCTCCCTCTACCTTGGGTGAGACTTCATCTGCTTCACAGGTGTTGCCGAAAGGGCCATTAGTTAGGGTTTTTTTGGTGCGATGTTGAAGCGTTGAACCCTGGGTCTGCCCCTGTGCCAACAAATGGTTATGTTGTTGGGACCTGAAACTATGATTGTTGGGAACTGAAGAAAAGAGAAAGATTTGTGTGTAGATTTGTTGCTATAGTGTGCAGTATTCTAATTGACTTGTGAAGCTCTGTGCTAAAAGAGAAGTCTGGTCTGAAGAAAAAAAGGTAAGATCTTAAATCTTTGTGCTCTGGTAAAGGTAATATAAGTGTAAATTTTTTCTTGGGAAGTATGGATCTAGGTATGTTTTGTCCTAGTCTTAAAACTAGGGCACAGCTAGAAGAAAGAAGATTTGATCTGAATAAATTTGATAGAGATAGTGAAAGATATGTTATTCCTATCCATAGAAAGATTTTTTGGACTAACCAGTGGATGCATGATCCTAGAAAGAATGTTTGCAGATTGCAGGTCCATCACTGTGATCCTAGTGCGAAGTAAAGAAAATGTTTGGGATAGTTTAAAAGAAAGAGAGGATTGACACTATGTTATAACTGCAGAAGACTGAGAAATCTTGCTAAGGAATGCCCTGGTATAGGTCCTATTTGTATTTGTTGTAAAGTTGTTGATCATTAGGTTTTGGATTGCCCTAGAATGATTGCTAAAATTGAAAAGATGAACATGAGACAAGAAAACCATGTAGAAGGTCAAGAAACTAAGGATATGTTAGAAAACCAGAAAGAATAAGAATCTATGTTATTACAGCTGAAAGAAACATTGAATGACCACAAAGACATCAGTTTACCAGATATCTTAAAAGAGAAACAATGCATAGAAACCATAATAGGAGACTTCGACATAGACTATGTCTTGAATGAGGAAACTCATGTGAATGTTATGCCAGAAAGTACTTGGGAAATTTTGCGAAAACCTGCTATAATTCCTTCATTGGGAAGGATAGGATTGTTTAAAGGCAAGATGATAACCCTATGTGGAAGAGTTACTAATGTACCTATGATTGCTCATGGAACATCAACCGAAGAATAATTTTAAGTCATTAGGTTTGTTGAGAACATCACCCCTTTTGCACTTTTTTTAGGAAAGACCTGGATTGAGAAAGATCAGACCCGAAGAAAAGCAGAGGAGGAAGCTACAGAACAGAAAAAGCAAGAATTAAAGGACTTCATCGCTAGGAAAATAGAGCGACTAATAGAAGAACAAGAGAATAATTCGAAGCAACAGAGAGCCAGAGAATTAGTTGTCGAATTTGAAAGAACACAAGAAAGTTTGAAGAACCTGACCATGAAGGAAAGAAGTACATTCATCCTGGAAATAGTATTACCCTTGAAACTGTTGGAAGACCCTCAGTAGTGCGAAGTAACTACATTAAGGGAAGAAAAGAATAAGAATGTAAAGAGGAACCCAGAGACTCATATCACAGAAAAGAAGGCCAGAAAGCTCAGTAAGAAGAAAACAAAATTGGAAAAACTACAGGAAGCTACAGAGAAGACTCCGCAGAGGGCAAGCTTACATAATTTGAACCTCGTCGGGATAGCAGAACAACACAGAAAGGCACTTCGCCACGACGAAGCTATATGACCGTTGGAGGCGTCCCGATCATTAGAATGATGCTCTGGAATGGTTAGAAACACAATTATTGCCGAAAAGATCGCCATTAGATCGTTGGGACCACACCATAACGGATGAAATCATATTGATTAAGGCGTTTCGACTCGTTGAAGGAATTTATTACGATGTTGCTTATTTAATCCATCGAATGTTGCACTGAGACCACTTTTTGAAAATCAAGATATCCGAGCTAACAGAGACGTGATTGCATACCGCGCTATGTTGTCTAGACCTCGTCATTTATCTGATTACCTTGAGTATATGTTCGTCTACCCGAGTTATTTGATCACGATTGTGCATGTCGGACGAACGTAGTGTAGTAGAGAAGTCTGTGGAGGAGATCTTAATAGACCTTATGACTGAGAAAGTCATTTCTACAAGAGTACAGGCATCATCGACAGGCAGATTGCAAGCATCCCCCTCAACTGGAAGTCGATCCGGGCCATCCCGAACTACGACAGAGAAAAGAAGTAAGCACCGCGACGATCTGGCGAACGCGAAGGAGATCGCGTTGCTCTTGTCCGACTACATCCCGCCTTTGGATGGCGTGGTTAGTCGTGACAGCATCCCATGGGATTTTGAATACACACTCATCACTGCATACCTCCTGAAAGGGATATGAGCAGTCAGACTGTAGTTGGGATTGATCCCAGCTCTCAAGATAAGTGATTTGAACCTCGACAATAGGAAGAATTATGCGATGCTCGCACAAAATAGGTACCTAATGAAGATGACTGGGAAGAAGCCCAAGATAGTCCCCCATTCATGGATCAAGGAGATCGTGAGATCGTCAATCTTAAACGTGATGAAGATCCCCCACTTCGGTCGACATCAGGAGGTTAACGCATGTGTTAAACTCCTCCTGTCGTGCTTTCATGGAGGGTACCTGTGGTTAGATAGGTGCATCATGGTGGATCCAGCGTTGATCCACTTGATCACTAGATTGAGCATGCAGGGATCGGACCCTCACCAGTTCTATTCAGGAAAGACATCGGATAGCTCCTTGGCCCAGCACATAAAGGAGGCATATGGCGATGTGGATAAGGGAAAGAGAGGCTACAAGGTAGCCTTCATATAGTATGGCGCAGTGCGCCTAGCTTGTCAGTTGATAGCGGGCAAGCTCATCAGAAATAACCTCCCTACGCGAGTCACAGGATTCGTAGTTGACCTCACATGGAAGTGTGTCGAAGGGATGAAGATGAATTGGGTGAGCTACCTCGTCAATGAATTGGAGAATTCAAGCCATCAAAACCATTGGTCGTGAGGTTCACCACCTTGTGGTATACAAGCGATATGGTGAAGTAGTGGTAATCGAACGCTGTCTTCCACACCTACTACCTACAACTGAAGTGGGCCATTGAATCCTCCCCCGAATGATGTTGAATACACTCCATTGGTTCATGCCACTAGTGAACTTCCACGCAGACCGACACTTCATCTATATCACCGTGTGCGGGGATGAAAGGAAGGAGGAGCTGCAGTCTTACTACAAGTTGACCGAGAAAGACATGGAAGAGATCACTAAGGAATGGCCTGCAGAATTCCTTGTACCAATGGAGGATGCAGAACTCTCTGACCCCGATATCATCGGAAGACCAATAGTCACTTGGGTCAAACATGATGGATAGATCAGCGCCAATAAGAAGAAGAAAAAGGATGAAGTCCAAGACATAGAAAGTGATGAGAAGGACAGCGCTTCGGAGGAAACTGCGTCTGACTCATTTTCAGGAGGAAGAGGAGACGAAGTAAACGAAGAAGAGGAAGGGGAAGAAGACAAACAGGACAAAGGAGAAGATACATCATCGAAGGATCCCCTTACAGAGGTCGAGATGTCAAAGAAAAGGAAGGTTTCTCCACAGAAACCCTCAGCGCGGAAGAAATCCCGAGCCAATAAGCCTCAGTCACAGAATGTGCTTACAATGGATGATATCCAACTCATCATCACATTTATAGAAGATGCCTCAGAGGATATCCTGCAGAGACACAAAGAGAAGAAAGAAACACTCTATGACAGGATTGAGAAAGAACTGAAATACATCCATCAAGCTATCCAGTCAAGCCGCGCAGTGTCTACTGCGCCATCCTCAACAAAGAATGTATAATTAGGGGATGAGCCCACCCAACTACGCAGATTAGCAGATGCAACAAAGACTCGACTTCGTCCAATCCATGAAGAAAAGGAGCAGGCCATAGAGGCCTTGAGGCAAGAAAAGGAGGAAGCCTTAGAGCAACTTCTGGTTGCGCAGCAAGAGAAAGATGGCCTTCAGACGAAGTTCGAAGAGAACAAAGAGAAAATCCAAAAAGAGAAAGACCAGCTGCTTTCAGAGCAGACTGTTGTCAGAGAGGTCGTGAATAGAGCACTTCGCTCTATGCCAGGCCTGGCACAGATGGAAGAAGAGGTAGTCGAGATCCAAGTGGAGAAGCTCATTGAGGCCATTCAGCAACTTCAAGCAAGAGTAGCAGAGCTATAAATTCAAGCAATGTCGAGCACTCCACAAGAAGTGCGGGATCAGAGGGAAGAAACTGCTAGGAGCGTAGTAGAAAGATTCATGGCATTGGCCTCAGAATGAAAGCAACTAAGTGATCGAAGTGTGCAGACCTATGAGTGCCTTGTAGAAGACCCATAGCTGAGGAGATTGGAGGCACAGCTCCAGGAGACGAAGCAGCAGGTGTTGACTATACAAGCGTAACTGAAGTTTCTTACTGCAGTGGAGAAGATGAAAAGGTCATAGGAGCATCCCGCAGTTCAACAGGAGGTCACTGCCATCCAGATCAGAGTTATGCAAGTGACACAGAGACTCCAGTCGGTGCAGGATGAAGCTTGCACACTCTTTGAAGAGATCGAGGGATAAGGATCGCAGTTGGAACATGCAGTCGTGACAGTGGAACAACGCCTAGAAGGGTCAGTCACCGAGCAAGTACTTCAAGAGTTTGTCGAGCAAGAGGCTCTGACGAAGTAGCAAGTCGAGGCATCTCGAGCTAAGCTCGAGGACTTCGAAGCGGAGTTGCCCAGATCGGAGTGACTCAGGACAAGTCACAGGTGAGTGTTGGGGGCCTGTTGGCACTCGACCAAGTTTTGAGGAAACGTTGGTCATGTTTGACCATTTTTGGGACTTCGACAGGTTGGTCGAAGACGAAGTGACCAGACGAAGCGGAGATCGTGGGATCTCACCCATTTTGAGGGCCTTTTTGGGAATTTTAGGGTTTATGTAACGAGTATGGGATGTCTGCCCATGGGTCTTAACCGTGTTTAGGCCCCCTTTGTAATATATAAATAAGTAGCTATGCAATATAAGTGGTGGTGGTAATTGGCTTAGTGCATGAGTAGTATCTTTGTGCATGAACGTGTTGAGGCTTGCAGAGCTAAGTGCAAGCGTTCTTGTAAGTGCTTGGTCCAGACAAACTCTGAAAGGATTTGTGCTTTGATCCAATTTAGGGAAGGAGGATCTGGCGAAGTGTGCACATATCTCCTATCCTTTGTGGAGTTGTATCTGTGGCTTGTTGCATGTAAGAAGATTGAAAGAGGCTAATAAAGAAGAAGAAGAGTTGGTGGACGTAACCCCACACTGGGGTGAACCATGTATATCCTATGTTGATGTGCTTTGTGCAATGTTGTTCATGTTATTTATGTCTCTATTTGCTTAGTGTATTGTTCTTGATGTATGATAGACAGATCCATGAATGCTTAGTGTTTATGATGTGAATGAATGTTGGATCTTCTATGATGCTATGTGCTAAATGATTATATGTACTTAATCTTGATTACTATTGTGTTGATCTGTAATAAGGGTTAATCTGCAATGTGAATAAGAATCGTAACTTAATGCATTTTATTGACTAAGTGCTATGTTAAGTGTTGTAATCACAGATCTGTGTCCCATATAGGTTGTAGACACTTGAGTCCTGCAACCCCCTCTGCCTCTACCTCGGGTAAGACTTCATCTGCTTCACAGGTGTTGCCGAAAGGGCCAGTAGTTAGGGTTTTTTCGGTACGTTGTTGAAGCATTGAACCTTGGGTCTTCCCCTGTGCCAACAGATGCTTTATTTCATGATTCGGAAAATGAAGAAGTGTTAGAGGAACCCTTGGATGCACCAGGCCCTTCATGTTATAATAAAGATGATGATGTGGTTGATAACATTGATGAGTTTATACATGTTGGGAGACATAAATGGGATTTGATTAGTCATGATGAAGATCCCATTTACGATATTGAAGGTCATATTCAATTGTTTCCTTTACAACAACCATATGTGATTACTATTGATTTTGATTTATGGCAGCAAGGAGATGACATGATTGTAGATTTGTTTCAACCACCTAGGGATAATGTTTTGCATCATTCTCATGGTTATTTCTGATCATACACTGGTGTATTTGATACATATTCTTTTGAGCACTTGGATTTACTCAACAAAGAAGATTTTCAACCAACGTTGTGCTCCAATTTTGATGAGGGTAAGGACATGATTTTCCAAGAGAAGGATTTTTGTGATGAGATTTTTCAGCCTTCCTATTTCCCTTCATCTCGCTATGTCATTGAGGGTGCAACTAGAAAACACAATCCTTGTCCCAGGTTGTCTCCAAGGAAATTGTTTTTCTTAGAATTTAAGGGTAGGTTGATTTTTTTAAGAATAAGTTTGACATCTCAATCTTTCAACCTTCCCCTAAGTATTTTTAAGTCATCCTCTATATTCTTGTCCATTCCTTCTCAGGCCTCGGGGAGTGATAATATCTAGGGTAGTCAACCTTCAAATTCTTTGATCCATCCTTATAAGTATTTATCTTGTCGCCCCCCCATTCAGAGATGGATTGGCCATTCTTTTGGAAATGTGACTTGGCATGATTTTGTCTCTCCCTCCCACCTCCATGAGTTAGACTTTGTGATTGATTATGATATAATGCATGTTCTAGCTGATGAATTGACTTGTTTTTACTTTAGTTTATGATGAAGCACATGGGTAGATGTTTCAACACATTGCTAGGATGGTTTTATTGGTTATATGATTCTACCTAGGATTTCGCTAACATAGATCAGAGTAGGTTAGGGTAGGCTATATTACATTTTTATGTTTTGTGTACTCATATTGATATGTTAGAATAAAAATGTCAAAAAAAAAATATTTTCAAGTTTTTCTTTAGATTTTTGACGATTAGCATAATTTTTTCACATGAATAAGGGGTTAGTGCACCACCTCCTATACTCTAACATTTTTATTGAGAATGTGTAGGCATGGGTCATACCAGGAGATTCTAAGGTTCTCATGCGCTCTACAGTGAGAACATGTCCCCATGTAGGAGCCAAATGTTACCCCCTCAGTATAGGGGTAACTAAGGAGATCATGTACCGAGACCCACAAGTAGCAGACATGGAGTGTTGAGAGTCAGACAGACCAACATATCCTGTAGGGTCCCTCCTACTCATGATTTATCACCACTTATCACCAGCAACAGATCAACATCCACTACACCGGCTCTGCCCCAGAGGGATACAGGACTTGCTTCATGAGGTAACAAGTTTGGTGTCACGGTGAGTGTCACTTTAACATTTGAAGCATTTAAGTATGTTGCAAGGAATCATTTCTTGATTATGGAACGTTTTCTTGAAAAATATACCTTTTCCCTAATTTCACCTTAGTGGTTGTCATTGTATCCTAGTAAGTTGGTCACCCTCGGGAAAAGGGTTGCTACTAGGTAGTTCCTTGAAGGTTCATCGTACCATTCCCATTCATACTTACCACTTTCCACTCTTCCTCCCCTTCGTTTTCTCATCTTTTGGGTTTTTGAGTTCATTGACCCCAAGAAGGGATTGTACCTCATTTCATGGGAAGAAGGGGATAAAGGCCCAGAGGTTTTGTAGCTAGTAAAAGTTAAAATTCAATCATTATCCTTCAAGATTCTCGCCCTAAGGTCACGATAATAATGAAATTCTTCTCCATAAAAATCAATGACCTTCTAAACACATAATTAATAAATGTCCCACTTGTTGGGGAAATGAATTGTGCGGTGTCTTTTACTTTTCATTGCATATGGCACTATGTGTTTCTAAATCCAAGTGGAAATGTGGTACTCCTTACTTTCCATTTCTCATAGTACTCAATGCTTTGGACCATAATAAATTAATGGCAATAAAAGGGCTTGGAAAATTGTTGCATCGCGGACGAAGAGCAACACTATACGAACCCTTGTAAGTCAAGAAACCCATGCCTAGAAGTCTTTCCCCAATCCACCTCATATTCATTTCATGACTTATATGGGGTATTCTTGGGAAACATCCCTTGACTTGGGGATTGGCATACCCAATAAGGCACCTTGACAACCCTCCCATACCTAAATTTGGAAAAGTTTATAAGGTCTTTGAGCATTTGTTTAATTTGAAAAAGGGGGTCTGATGCACATTTTTGGGTGGCTCTCTTATTAAATGTGGCTCACTTGGCATCATTCATATGACTTGTGGACCCTCGGAGGGCGTAGTTGTTTTTATTTGAAAGACCTTTCCCGATGAAAGCTATTTGTGAAGGAATTGTGCCACTTGGACCTTCATAGGGGCTTGGAATCCCATGAGTTGGATGCTAGACCCCACGTTTTTGGCACCATTGATGATGAGTGTTGCACATGGAAGATGAATAATGTTGCATTTGGAGGCACCTTAGCATCACCAAAGGACAAGATTGTACCTTCCCCAACTTGAACATTTTCTTTTGGAAGCCTAGATGTCACCCTTCTAGCCCTTGACATCACCTAGGGGCTAGGGTTTGATGGTTCACATGGTGATTTGATGGGATGAGGCATTTATCATGGACCTGGACACATAAGAGAGTGGCACTTGGCCTTTGGAGGCCAAACGATATCATCTTGGAACTTGATGTCACCTATTCTAGCCCAATGTCACCCTCTTAGGGCATGACATCACCCTTCTAGGGTTTCATTTAATGTAAATTTTATATTTTGAAATTATGTAAAGACAATTTAAGGGGTCAACCCATCTTGTAGAGACATGACTTTCCATTGGAGTCTCTTGGATGGCTAGGGTTTCCATATAAATATGGCTAGCCAAGATTCATTTTATAATCACATTCTTCTCACTTGTGTGAGAGACTACTTCTGAAATTTTTGTTATATTGGGGTTACTATCTCTTTTTACTCATGCTCTATCTCTTGGAGGTCAAGTGTGGATGCTTCTTTGTTCATTTATGGATGATATTGTTGTAGTTAGGGTTTGTTCTTGTCTTGTATTAGTGACGTAAGTAAATTTATGCAATTTCATTTCATGCTATTGAATATTTTATGGTAAATTTTACTTGTTCATATTGAATATATTGCTTGATAAAACCCTAAGAGAGGAGCATAAGTGCTTCCTCCTCTCATAAGGTTAATTTCATCCATAAATTTGTGAAGGAAATCCTACTTAGGGTTAGATTCCTAAATCCCTAAAGTGTTATAACTTTAGGAGTTTGATTCTAGACTCTTGATTGTGACCTAGTTTAAGTACCTAAGAAGGGAGAAAAGGTTGCTAGAGCCCAAAAGTGCTTGCACTCTAGAAATCCTTCTCCTCGAGGTTTGAATCCCAAGGCCCTAATGTGCTAGCACCTTATAGTTCAAGCCCTACCTCTTATCCTTTGCTAGCTTCATCTCCAAAATATATTGCATTGTTGTTATCAAGACTCCATAGCCCTAAGACACTAATCATTAAATATCTCGTGTGGTGAAAGTGATCAACAAAATCTTTATTCTCACTCTCTCAAACTATCTACTAACTTAAGCTAATTTGATTGCAAACTTGTTGTTGTTGCAAAAGTTTGCTACAACCATCTAAATAATCTCTTATGTGTTGCATACATTGATCCAAAGGTGGCCTAAACTTACCAGAAATTGCATATAACAATATGGTATTAATTTACTAATTTTATGTTGAACTTATAATGTCAATTGTTTCATTTTTTAGGTATATTTATTGCTATTGTTACAAACTTGTACTTGTTGTTATAAATTGTTGTATTGCTGCAATTTTGTACCAGCTATAGAAAATTATCATTGTCTAGTGTCTTATGAGGTTTTGATTGCATGTTTATACTTGGAAATCAATCATATATATGGTATATGTGTTCTTGTTCCAGGAAGGTACTCAAACAACTCCTTACCTCATCTATTCCATAGGCCTAGACTTTTGGTTAGATGATCAAGAGAGGGGGTGGTAGGATTCCCTAACAAACTTGCTACTTTGATCCTTTGAGGTCACCAAGGAAGCCGCCCTTGTGGTGGACTTCCTCCATCACTAAAACTAGGGGATTTCTTACTAAGGTGACAATGATAGGATTTCATGTACTTACGCAAGATTTGGTGATCTTGTGTTGGGCTTTGCACAACTACAAATCATGCAATAACACATCCCATGGTGTGAAAACCAAATAATAATACAATAAGAACATGCCCACACAAGTTGAGATGTGAAATGGGAAGATGAAAACAAACCGAGGAGTCATGGGAGGAAAGGTTATGTTGAGTATGTCGAAATGGGGAGGTAGAAACCGAGTAGGAATTTATTCCCCACTTTGCAACATACCTACAAATTAGGAGAGGTTGAATTTACATATCAGAGAGTCCTAAGATTCAACGCTTCAAGAGGATCTAATGAGAAATACAACAAAGTTGGTTGAGAAAATTATGCAGACAAGAAACAAAGTTGATAGCAGAGTTAACGGGGCAGCCAACCAATTGGTCCTTGATGGAAAATGAAGGAAACCAAATCCATAATTAAATCCTAACATTACACCACTAACTCTAGTTATCATATTTTATTACTTTTTCTCTTGAAAAATGATGCATAAAATGTAAAAAAATTTATTGACTTATGAAAATTTAATCCTATAAATAGTTTAATAATATATATTATTTATATCTCTCTGTCTTTCTTTTCCTGTCTTTCTTTTCCCTATATCATATTGTTTAACTCTTTTAAATTCGCTACCTTTTATTTTATTAACATGAAAAAATTATTAATTTTACATTTTTCATACCATTCCAATTATTTTTGTCTTTTTACTTTTAGTGTAAACTTTTATAAAATGTTCTTTTTCAATAATATTTCATTTTTTTAAGTGTGTTTCTTAATGAGAAATGAAACATTTACTTAAAACATATTAACATAAAAATCAATTCACATATTTAAAACAAATTATTACAAAAATTACATATTAAAAAGTTATAAAATATTAATTGTAAATTAAATTTTAACTTTGTTGTATCGTTAAAAATGAATAAATTAAAGGGACGACGGATGTATGGGGATTATTTATGATCCCAAAGGAATAGAAAGAACTTCATTTACTCAGGGAGTGGGTCGATTTAGTAATACTTAGGGTAAAGAAATAGCTCTATACATGGGATTAAAATTAATCAACTTTGATATGTGCATAACTCATAATGAAGGGAGCCAACAAGTAATCCGAACACTATCATTATAATTTTGTTAGAGAAATTTAGAGAATATTAAAGGAAGAAAAAATATTTGAGGAGGTCTAATACTATCATGTACTTGGGAATATGAACCGAAGAGTAGATGCCTGGGCTAAGGAAGCTTGTGGCCTAGATCCAGGTATGTTAAAGGAAAATCACATTTTTAAATTCAATTATCTTCCTTAAGTTTAATGTTTAGGAAATTAAAACTTTTTCGGGGACTCCCTATACCATTAGTTGCATTTACAAGGACTCTCAAGTACCACAGCTAGCACAAATTTCATTTGTTCAAGGCATCACTTTGTATGGTGTCCGACTTGGATCATCCCACACATTCCTCTAGCTTGTCACTTGGTTGAGGCACATGCAGACTTGTTACTCATCCCTTCATCTAATTATTAACACATGTGAGAGATTTCTCCCCCATTTTCATGTCATGGTTCCCATGGCTTCCAGGGATCATTTCTATGGCTTCAACGATGATCTCTAAGTTTGTGTGTAGATCCTCTCAATTCTTCATTGGGATCTCCTGCATAGACCTCGTTGGGAGTTGGAATAACATCATCGAGAACTTTGGGAGCATAAATCTCCACTCTAGTTTGGGATTCTCATTCACTTCCTTTGGTATTTCTTTTGGTGCAATTCTTGGTTTCTTTGGTCTACTTTCAAGGTGGATTTTGGATTTTCACATGAAGCTCGGGGTGAATTTGCCTCTAGAAAGGAGATGGATGTGATGTGGCTTGGTCATAAACAAACTTGTCCATGCAATGCTTTTGAATTACAGGAGCTAAAATGGAAATTCAGAGTGAAAGACGTAGCAGTTATAGCCACCAAGCACGTCATTGTTTGGTTGGGCACAAGAGGAGAACCAAGATAGGGAAATTGTGGTAATTATGGAGGCAGACAATAGCCAAGCTAAAGTAATTTAGGAACTGAAACAGGAGAATCAACTTCTCAAGCAAATTGTAGCAGTATTGATGGATTTTCACAATATGGCTTAGAACCAGGCAATCAACATAGTGAGGTCAAATGAAGCACATGATGGATTCACAGTGCAACAAATTGCTCACAGGCCAATTCAGGACACAAGGGGACATAACCAAGTGGATATTGAACTCAAACTTTCTTAGACTAATTTATTTTAATGTTTTTCAAAGCCTCTTTGTTATTCAGGAATTGTGTTACAACATACACTTGTAATTGTTTTAGAACGAACACAAAGTTAGAAAATGTATTCTTTGATAGGGAAGTTGAAATTTTGTATGGGAACAATTTTCTTCAGTGTTTTTTGAAATATCAATGTACTATTATATTATTAAGCTTGACTACAACATTTTTGTTAATATAAAATTAATCATTTATATTAAATAAATAAATAAAATCAATCAAAATACAAATTCTCCATGATCCATGAATATGGGAAAATATGATGGTGATGATGATTAACGTCCACTAAGACTGAATTGGTCTATCAGACCTTAATAGGGTAAGTGATTACTTGTGATTCTTTAGAATTTTGTTTCTGTGCTCGGAAAGCATTAAGAGAATCTTTCCAAGATCATCATACTTTTGTTGAATTAAGAGGTTAGGAAGGTTGGTAGTGTGACAAATATTTTGAAAATGAGATCTTATATGGGTATAGGCTGGACAATCTAAGAGAAAGTGTTTTTCATCTTCAACCTTCTTAGTGTCACAAAGGTGACACACTCTTTCATCCCATGGTGTTTTAGAAATTGACCAATGCCTAGTTTCACTATGGAGCTCGTGAGAATTTGTTCTTATCTTAGCAATGCTTATTTTTTTCTTTACACTTGGCAAAACAAATAGATAATTTTGATGTTCTAGATTAGGGTTGATTACATCTTTATAATACCTTAATTTTCTTTTTTCCTCTAACTCTTTATCACACCACATTTTCTACTTAAATTTTGTTTTGACATTTTTTTAATAGTATCTTTATTCTACAAAATGGTGTATTCCATGATTCCCCAATAGTTTAGCCAAGACCGGGCATCTTGATGCCATCCTCGCTTGAGTCGATGGTGGTTATGACTCGATTTTGAAGCAATTTTAGGAAGCCTCTTGTCTTTCATGTTGTTTAACTTGTTCTTATACATTAGGTATCTAGTCATAGCCATGATCTCAATGGGGGAGAGGTTTGTTTCTAAGAGGAGGATGGGATATGGCATATTTCCTTTAATTTTGAGATTATAGGTTATAAAATTCTTTTGTATATTCTCTATCTTTCTCCAGGATTCATGAGAGATACTACAGCCCCAGACTTCACATCTATAAATAATAACAGGTGTAACAAGAGTCTCAAAGAAGAGTTTCTTCCTATCCCAACTCCAAATATCAGTTGATTTACAATTGTTTCCAAGCCCATAATAAGCTTTCCATCCCCCAATAATCCTTTTCTCAATGCTATAATTCCAACTGAGCTTGTGGTGAATATCAATTCCAAGATATTTGTATGAAGTCACTTCCTCCAAGTTCTTGTTTTCATATATGAAGGTATCATAAGGGATCTTATTGGATTTAATAATCATGACCTTAGTCTTATCAATATTAACAGTCATACCCATATTGGAGAAAAAATCCTTGAGGATTCTTAGTTGGTTTTCAAGATCATGGAGACTCCTTGCCATAAGAACGATATCATCGGCATAAAGAAGAATATTGATGACTATACCAGTGAAAGTAGGGCTGACATAACCTGTTTTTTCCAAGCAATCTTCTAACTTGTCAATGTATATGCCAAAAAGGGTAGGGGACAAGGGACAACCTTGTTTGACTCCGATATTGCAGTTAATCTCTTTTGACCATCCTTGGTGTTTTTAAACTTAGCAATAACGTTCTCATACATCCTTATTGCAGCAGTGCCCAACTCGAGAGGCACTTTTATCTCTTCCAACCTATTTCATAGGTTTTTCCTAGGAACCATGTCAAAAGATTTTCTAAAGTCAACAAAACAACAAAAAAGATTGGTTTTAGTATTGTAAAACTCTTCTACAATGATCCTAAAGGTAACAAGATGGTCCACAGTTGAATGATATCTCCTAAACACGGCCCGACCTTTAGCTCTTTTACCATGAATTTCTAGCCAAAGGCTAATCTTCTTTTCCAAAATAATTCCATAAAGTTTGGCTAAAATCGGGCTAATCATAATGGTCCTATAATTAGAGGGAATGTTTCTATCCCCATTTTTAAAAATAGGAACAATGAGGCTTTGCGTCCAG
>ML778710.1:566333-601231 GCA_009831015.1 Picea engelmannii
TGCTAAATTGAAGAGCTTATGTATGTGAGGGATAAGGATTGGCCCTCCGATTTTAAAAATTTCAGCTTGGTAGCCTTTAATGTCCTTAGCTTTCCCATTTGCAAGTCACTTAACCCCGAACTCTATGTCATCTAAAGAAAAAAATTATTCCTTTGTAGGGACAATATGAATGGTTTCCATGGCATTAGGGAACTCATAAAGACTTTTAAGGTAGGAATTCTAGTCCCTTAAGGAAATCCTATTATTTTCTTTAGTATTGCGTTTTAGAATTTGGCTCCAGAACTTCTTAGGATCCATCTTATATAGTTGTGAAAGTTGTTCTTGCCTTTTATTGATATAGTATCTTTTTTTTCCTTTTAATTAGGGCTTTGTACGTATTGATCTTATCGAGTTTTAAGGACTCATTAGAAGCATCCCTAATGGATTTCCTAGCAATTTTACATTATTTATCATACCAAGGGTTGGTCGTTCTATTATTCTTTTTATAGGACACCTTGAAAGAGAACTTGTTAATAGAAGTGGAAAGGGTAGTTGTAAAATTATGATAGAGTTCTTCAATGTTGTCCTTATAAGTTAGAAGATTTAATTTACTATTTAAATCCTTTAAAAAAATGTCAACTTTACTTTTGTCAAAGTACAAATTCCTTTGATGATCATAATTCTCTTCAATGGCGTTCCTATGCATGGAAAAGTTTAGAGTTAGGGCGAAAGGTTTATGATCGTAATCAGGCTCATGGTCATTTAAAAGGTCAAAAGTTGTTATTTGGTTGGAAACGGGGATATCAGATATCACATAATCTACAACACTACTACCTAGCCCACGAATACAAGTCATATGATTGGAGTTTGATCACTTCATTACACCATTGCAAATTATTAAATATTGAGAGTTGCAGAGCTTAACCAACTCAGTGCCAAACAAATTCTCAATTATGTCTTCAGAACTGCTTCTTTTGTAACTATTATATATATCCCATACATTCATTTTAATGAAAATAAATTATATTATATAATACAATCTCTTACATCGTTCGAAATTCTCCATGATCCATAAATATGGAAAAATATATGCATCCCATACATTTTAATGAAAATAAATTATATTATATAATGCAATCTTATATCGTTATATATGAGATAAAGTAAAATGTAAATCCTCCATGAATTTGGGAGAGAATATACATCCCATGCATTTAAATGGTATAAATTATATTATATAATACAATCTCCAATAAAATACTTTAAAAAAAACACATATTATGATGATGATATTATATAATATAATACAATATCCAATAAAATACTTATAAGAATTATGATATTTATAAACATTATTTTTAATTAAATCTTTATATAAATTTGGATCTTGACATAAAGTTTGAAAAGTGAAAATAATATAAAACTTGATATTTATTAAAAGAAAAAAGGTTGTTGATGTACGTGTATGAATAATGTACTAAATTGAAAAATGAAGATAATACAAAATTTGTTATTTATTAAAAAAAGGGTTTTAATTAAATCTTTATATAAATTTGGATCTTGACATAAAGTTTAAAAAGTGAAAATAATATAAAACTTGATATTTATTAAAAGAAAAAGGTTGTTGATGTACGTGTGTATGAATAATGTACTAAATTGAAAAATGAAGATAATACAAAATTTGATATTTATTAAAAAAAAGGTTGTTGATGGACGTGTATATAAATAAATAAATAATGTACTAAATTGAAAAATGAAGATAATATAAAATTTGATATTTATTAAAAGATCTTCTTAAATAGATTGTAGTAACCAAAGTCATTTTTCAATGATAGTTGGTGGTTTTAGATTTTAGTTTTTTAATAAAAATTGTTATATTAAATTTGTTGGGTTGGTAAGAATTGGGTATGTGTAACATAATTTAATAATGGTATTAAATATTGAAAAATAGATTAAAAATAATATTTAATTTATTTTAATATTTTAATTATAAAGTGAAATACATTTTACAATTTGATATGATGGATAGACATTTTACAATTTGATAGGATGGAAATATGCTCTCTTCCCTTTATTAGTCTCTGTCGGAAGGTCTGGGACTATAGCAATGAGTTTATGGTTGATTTGACATTAGTTTATGGTTGACTTTAAAAAATTTCAGAAATTCTAATGTTTAATTTAGGAAGTTTCAATTCATATATTTTAAAATAAATAAAAATACTTCACTTCTTCCAATACTTTAATTAATGTTTATTTCACTTCTTCCAACTGCCACTCTTAACTCAATTACTCACTGTCCTTGTTAAGGATTGTCATTGATTTTGTGAGCGTGGCTTGTAGATTATCTCCGTGACTCGTGAGTTTTGGATTCTCTGCGGATTTGATTCATGGTGAATGTCATCGATGTCTCATCTCAGTCAACATCAATGAAAGGAGTTGTAGACGTCTTCCATTTATTTTGTGTTTTTTGGCAGCAACTGCAAGACCTTCAGGCTTCAACCATCATTCAAACCATTATGGATTTGACTGATCATCGTACTAAATGACGTTATGTTGTTAATTAAATCGTTTACATCTCTTAATAACGAACGCCTCTATTCATTTAACATAATATATTTTTAAAAAAATCGAGATTATATTTAAAATATTGTGGTAATTTTCTATATTTAAAATATTTGGATTTAAAGTGAAATTAATACAGCTTGAGTGGGCCTAATGGTTAAGAACATGTATTTACAAGTTACAAGTTCAATTCCTAGTGAGTGAGAAGGATTTCCATTTTTACTTTGACTTAACATTGAACAACACAATTTATTGCTTTCAATTAAGTTCCATCATAATTACTAATATATAAAAATTAATAAAATTTAATTTAAATTATAAGATTTATTAATTATCGTTTTAATTATTACTCCAAAATAACTTAAAGAAAAATAAAATAAAATAAATAAATGCAAACTCTCTTATTTGTTTTGATTGAACGCAATTAAGGCTTTTTCAAGGATAGCTTGAAGAAGATTAAGTTCCCTCATACTTAAAGATGAGAGATTATCTCTCATTAAGTTATTATATAAATAACATCAAACCTCATTATTAAAAATCTGTAATAAATTTATTCTAATTTTTWAAATAAAAGTATTATAAAAATAGTTAATATTAAATATTAATCATAACTAAGTATCTATTAATCTTTGTTAGAATGTAAATTTATTTTTCGTTTTAATTTATGTTTTTGTTACAATGTCAATTTTTGGTTTTAATTTTTAAGATTTTATCATTAAATCGACCCTATTATTAGTCTCTGCCATGGGACTATAGCAATGAGTTTGCTTTTGATGTGACATTAATTTGCCTTTTACCATAAATTTGTGTATGCAATGTAATATTTAACATAAGAAAACAAATATATATTTTTGGATATAATAAAAATATGTGTGTTTCTCATTTCTAATTGGTTGATCGAATTGAAGTGTTATTGCTCTCTTCACGTCTTTCAATATGTAGAATTAATTACATAATCAATGAATTTCACCAATCACCACATCTAAATATAAAAAGTTGTAATATGTATTTATTATTATGAATTATTATATTTATTATCTAATATATTACTGATTATTATATTTATATTATATTTATAATATATTTATTATATTTATTAATATTATAGTTCCATTCAGCTTACGGTTCATTATACAGTTTGAATAACAAACAACCCTCAATTATTATCTTTTGACAAAAAATATTCATTACTTGTGCATTTAGTTATATTAAGTTTCATTGTTCAACATGTATTTCCCAATTACCTCGGCAGGGACTGTGTTGCCATGCAACCCTTGCTTATATAAAGGTAAGGGAGGCAAATAATAACAAGTGAACTTAATCCATAATAAGTAATCTAACTAAATACTAGATGGGCTCACATGTAAAACACTTGGTAACAACCCTTTCATTACGACAACAATCGATGTACACATTTTTTTTTCTTTATTGTTAGGACAATGGAATCATCATGACATGATTATAACATCACAAAATCAACACGACAACATAAAAAGGCATTACCATCTACACATCTTCTAAATAAACGATGATACCGGGCCAACACATTAATGTTATAACAACGACACATGTTCAACACACAACATAAATAACGATGCAGTTTAGCACATCACAACCAACTGAAGCGTAGAACAATTATGATAAACCAGACACTGAAAATTACAATAACTGCCCAACCAACCTATCATGCATGGTTAGAAGATCAACAATCAATCTCACTATCCAGAAATCATGGCGCATGAGTAATAAGATTATAAACCAATCACATCAATTATTTAATGGCGCAGTAGTGAGCTAATTACATGATCAATCATATGTCAACATTAAATTCAAGGCATAAGAGAATCATCAATTTATTACATGGCGGAAGGACTAATCACTTAATCATCTATACAACCACAATATCCCCTGGCACAAAGAAGGATAAGGTTATACATTTATTTAAAAACCCCAAAAGATCAATCTTCTTAACAATCAATTAATTTAACCCCACTATTACATTAGGTATCTCTCCTTAAGCCATTCAACCATTTATTTAATCCATCAATCGTCAAAGCAATTGAGTAAGAGCATAAGGCATTAGGAATTAAAAACTAAGCAAGCTTAAGTACGATATTGTAACAGATTTTCATAGTCAACATTTATAATAGTGATCAGGGTCTTGACATCAAATCTATCAAATCTACTAATGCCTTCTTACGGTGAAGAAACTATAGTTTCATTCATTTTTTTAGTTTTTCAGTGAAAGATTTATAGACTTTGTAAATTGATATTCTCTTTCTTTTAAAAGAAAGAGAATTAAATCAAGTGTAAATTTAATTTAATAAACAAGTGTAAATTAAATTTCATTGCAAGTAACAACTTTAACAGGTGTACCTTAGCCAAATGTGAATTCTCTGAAGTCGATGTCCCGTGCACACTCCGTTTGGCTCACACTTGCCAACCAATGTGCCATCACTGGTACCTCCCAGCCAATGCTAGGGGTACTCTTCTTCCCCCTGAGCCCCCCGAGCCATAAAGGGGCCAGACACACAATACCAGATAATGCTAGCACCCAGCTCGCCTCGCAAGGTCGAGCTACCACTCGTTACCCGAGCTGGGTATCCCAACTCCCACAAGAGAAATTTTAGTCAAGATAAAAATTCAGTAGCATAACGTTACGCAAGCCAGATGTGATCCATACTCCTCCTCCGCCATCCTCTTTATAGAGTTTTCAAGTAATTAGTTTCCCAAAATTCTCATTAGATTCCTTTTTCATAAAATTAATTAGGAAAAACCTCCCTCGTACACATGTCGCTCGATCCCCTAGTTGCACCAGAAAATAAATTTATTAATTAATTAAATATTCCTATTTCACTCACCCACCTAAAAGCGTTCCTAAAAATTCTCCTCGGTGTCCCATTATTCCCTTACCACTCTTAAATGACTTACGCCTTACTTAATTCCTAGTTGAGTTCATAAATAGAAAGTTATAAGGGCTAGATTCCTTACTAAGTTAGACATTCAGCTTTTTCTTTAAGTTTCCCCTTTTCTTTAAGTTTCCCCCTTTTTCTTTAAGTTTCCCCCTTTTTCCTTTTTAACTAAAAATCAATTTAGCAAGTGTATATAAAAACAACCATTTACCCTTTTAATAATTTAACAAACATCTAATCATATGTACATATCTCACATCAACAACATTCAAACCCTAACAGTCCACTCCCTGACTCGATCCAGAGTCCAAGGGGTTTCATCGATGCCTCTGCGTCCTTAATGTCCAAAGTCCTGCACACTCAAGAGAACCCAATCAATAGCACATGTCTATGTAATACAAAAATAACATATCATCAAATCCACAATATCTCAAAATCATAATCAAAGCAACCAATAGTATAATAACCTGGATCACTTGAACGCAAGTGTCCTCAGAGAATAAGTTCGCTTAGTGCACGCAAGAGCAAGATGTTACATACACCCCCTCTTGTTTTAAACTTTGTCTTGAAGTTTCACAGTATGTAAGTGTCGAAATAAAGTGCATCAGAATATCATAGGTCTAGCTATCAAACAAAAATGGAAACTGCTAACGCATATCATATGCGTCCTCCCAGGTTGTCGAGTGCAAACTATAGTTGTCCCATTGGACCTTGACCTGATCTATTGTTCGACGTCGTAGCTATCGAATGCGATGGTCCAGGATGCAGATTGGCTTCGTCGTGAGTGCACCCTCGTCAGATACCTACAGATAACTAATATAATGTCTCAAAACAAATACATGAAAAACATTGTGCATATGCCTCAAAGAATTAGGCAAGGCTAGTCGATAGGCCACGCCCCCCTTCTTTTCCACAATCTCGAAAGGTCCCATGAACCTAGAAGAGAGTTTAGCACCTTTTCCAAACTTGATCGAACTCTTATGTGGTTTCACCCACAAGAAGACCCGATCGCCAACTTCATAACTATGATTGACACGATGTGCGTCGGCGTAACTCTTATGTCGATCATGCGCCTCTTTGATCCTTTGTCTTATTGTTTACATTTATTCTTCCATTTCTTGGATTGCTTCAAGTCCCACCAGGACCCTATCCTCAATCTGATCCCAACTCAAAGGCATCTGACATAGTCGCCCATAAAGGAACTCGAAAGGCGCCATTTTAATGGTGCTTTGATAACTGTTGTTGTACACAAACTCTACCAATGGCAAGAACTCTTCCCAATGCTTTTGTTGGTTCATAATGTACATACGCAACATATCCTCCAAGATTTGGTTTGTTCTTTCGGTTGTCTCGTCTGTTTGTGGGTGATACGCGGTACTAAAGTTAAGTTGGGTTCCCAAGGCCTCTTGGAAACTAGTCCAAAATCGTCCTGTAAACACCTATCCTCTATCGGATATAATCCTCTTAGGCATGCCATGCAGCCTCACAATATCACTGATGAAAACTCTATCTAGGTCAAGTGCCTGATACATCGTACACACAAGAATAAAATAAGCACTCTTCTGCAAAGTGTCAACTACCACAAAAATCAAGTCATGTCTCTTTGCCGTTAGTGGCAATCCAATAATGAATCCATCGAAATGACCTCCCATTTCAATTCCAGAATAGAGTGTGGTTGTAGTAATCCTGTTGGATGTCTATGTTCAGCCTTCACCTACTGACATTCTAGACATCTTGCCACATAGTTGACTATGTCTACCTTCATTCCTTTCCAGAAGAATAAGGGTTTAAGGTATGCCTTCATCTTTGTGACTCTAGGATGAGCCATGTACACTGCTCTATGAGCCTTGATTAGGATCAAACTCCTCAACTCGTCGTTAGGTGGTACGTAAATTCGACTTTTAAATCTTAATAATCTGGCATTGTCCACAGTAAATCCCTCAAATTTTGGTACCATCATTGTGTTTTGTCCGATAAAATCCTTCACCTCCTTGTACCAATCATCGTCGCACTGTAAAGTTAGAATCTTTTCACATAGATTTGTCTGAAGAGGCATCACCGAAAATATGAGTGGTCTCTGACTCAATGCATCAAATACTCTGTTCATTGTTCCCTTTATGTAAGTAATCTCGAAGTCATACTCGCTAAGTAGTTCTGACCAATGTCCTTGTCACGCGTTCAAGTCAGTTTGCGTAAAGATGTGTTGTAGGCCACAATGGTCTTTTTTTAGTTCAAATTTTCATCCAATAAGGTAGTGTCTCCAAACTCTCAAGGCATAAACAATGGCTAACAACTCCAAATCGTGCGTCGCATAGTTCTCCTCATGCCTTCTCAACTTTCTCAAGATGTAAGAGATCACTCGACTATCTTGCATCAAGACTCCGCCTAAGCCTTCTTTGGATGCATCAGTGCATACCAAGAAGTTTGCGTCCATGTCAAGGACCTTTAGTATTGGTGTTGTTGTCAACAGCTCCTTGAGCCTCTGAAATGCCTCCATGCATTTCTCGGTCCAAACAAACTTCTTGTTCTTCTTCTACAATTTTGTGATCGAATTTGCTATCTTCGAAAAACCCTCGACAAACTGTCGGTAGTATCCCGCTAAACCCATGAAGCTACACACTTCAGGGACATTCGTCAGCACAGGCCATTCCATAATAGCCTCAACCTTTGTTGGATCCACAGTGATACCTTCGTCAGAGTTGACATGCCCTAAGTAGTGAATCTTTGATTGATAAAACAAGCATTTTGACAACTTCTCGTACAATTGTTTCTCTCGTAGACACTGTAGCACCAGGCACAAGTACTCATCATGCTCCTCCATCATCCGAGAGTAAATCAAAATATCGTCAATGAATACTTGGACAAACCTGTCCAAGTATTCGTTGAACACCTCGATCATCAAACTCATAAATACCCCTGGGGCGTTCGTCAGTCCAAACGGTAAAACAGTAAACTAGTAATGTCCAAACCTCGTCTTAAAGGCGGTCTTAGGGATTTCTTCCTCCTTGATCCATAACCGGTGATACCCTGATCTCAAGTCGATCTTTGAAAACATCGTCTCACCCTTCATCTGATCAAACATATCGTCAATCCTTGGCAACAGATACTAATTCTTGATCGTTGCCTTGTTCAATTGACGATAGTCTATGCAAAGTCTCCACGACCCATCCTTCTTCCATATGAAGATAATAGGTGCACCCCACAGTGACACACTTGGAAGTATAAGTCCTAAGTCTAGTAACTCCTTCAATTTCATTTTCAACTCCTATAACTCTGGGGTCGACATCTGATAAGGCATTCTTGCTATCGGTTCAGTCTCCGGATTTAGGTCTATGGTAAATTCCAATTCCCTCTCCAGCGGTATCCCAGGTAACTCCTCAGGGAAGACGTCTGCAAACTCTCTCACCACCGGAAGGTGTTCTAGACCTTCCGCTACTCCCTTCTTGTTTAACGCATGGGTCACATAAATCTTACATCCCTTGCGTATGCTCTTCCGTAGATGCAAGGAAGAGATGAACCTCAAGTAAAATCCCTGGTTCTGACCTACATTCACGCGTCTATGTCCCTCATCATCGACCAAGTTCAATTGTTTCGTCTTACAGTCGAGTATCACCTCATGCGATTCCAACCAATCCATACTAATCACAACGTCATAAGATCCTAAGATCATGACGCACAAGTTGGCCCTAGTGAAAAACTCTCCCAGGTTAAGGCTACAACCTGTAACCTTCCCACCAACCTTTTTTTTGGCTCCTGAAGCCATTTCTACAAAGCTAAACTCATCTTGTTCGACTGCCTTTACCTTAATTCTTTTTAGCACTGCACCAGAAATGAAACTCTATGTAGCACTTGGATCTATCAAAATACTAAGGGTCTAGTCAGCGACGGTACCTATCGTCTCAAGCACAGTTGTCTGGTGCTCTGCCTGGCGGTTATTCACCGCTACATGAATCTGATGGGCCTTGCCAAAATCTCCCACGATAGTGGGTCCGACTGATCCAGATGCTTTAGTCCTCTCCACCGGGCAGTCGCGCTGGTAATGTGGCTCCCCACATATCCAACACCTTTTCTTCGGTCCAGTACTCCTGGTACCCGAAGTTGGAAGCCCATCGGCCTGGAACCCTGGTTTGTTCTACTGAACATGCCTAAACTATTGTTGTTGCGGTCGGCGCAGCTGCTAGTGTTTTGGTCCTCAGTAAGGAGTCTGTTGCTGAGGCATTGGTCACCGAGGTGTATGAAAGTGGATCCTCTACAAAAGCCACGATATCCTGGTGAATGTCTATTGCTGCGCACCAGATGACACATGCCCCTCTAGTCTCGTTGGAGTCCTGCACTAAACCCTGGTGATAAGCTCCTCCTCTGCTATGAGGGCCTTCTGGACAACATCATGCAAGGTTTGAGGCATCATAATCCTAACCTTTGCACGAATGCTGACATTAAGGCAAAACAAGAACCCGTTGACCTTAAGTTTCTCAGTATTCAAGTGTGGAGCATACCGAAGCAACTCCATAAAATGGGCCTCGTACTCGGGCACCATACGACCACCCTGTCGTAAGCCATTGAACTCGTTGAGATGATGCTCAATGAATTCCTCTGATAGATACCTCTCCCAGAACAGTTCCTCGAACAATTCCCATGGCACGTCTTCGACATCCATGTTCAATTGTGGCAGGAGTGTCTTCCACCATAGAAGAGCGCTCCCCTTCAGTTGAAAGATCGTCATGCGGACCTTCATGTTGGAGGTATATTCACGAAGTGCAAAGCACATCACCATATTCTCTAACCATGCCTCGGCGGCTGCGTCGTTCGGGGCACCAAAGAACTTGGGAAACTTGACCTTCTCAATTTCTCAGTGAATGCTACCAGTACCGATTGGAGCACGCGGTGGACCCTCAAGAGGTGTCGGGGCCCTGGCCTCATCTTTATCCAAACGGATGATCAGTGCCTCAAACGTCCTCTGAAAGGACCTCATCAACCCAACCACATCACCCACCGCTATCTGTTCTCGGTCGACAACCTATTCGTCTCCCTGGGGGTTAGATCCCTTGGGTGTGGATGCTACTGGGGGAATCACGCCTCCTCCCCTAGCACCCCGTTGTATGCATCCACGACGTCCTCTAACCATGATTACCTGCACGAATACAAATCAATCAATTAGCAACATTATAATCAAACATCTAATCAACAAGAGCCGTAGTGATCGCATGTCACAGGTCGAACCCACTCTGATACCATAAGTAACAGCCCCTCCGTTACGACAACAACCGATGTACACATTTTTTTTCTTTATTGTTAGGACAATGGAATCATCATGACATGATTATAACATCACAAAATCAACACGACAACATAAAAAGGCATTAGCATATACATGTCTTCTA
This sequence comes from Picea engelmannii, assembly GCA_009831015.1. Classification (NCBI taxonomy): domain Eukaryota; kingdom Viridiplantae; phylum Streptophyta; class Pinopsida; order Pinales; family Pinaceae; genus Picea; species Picea engelmannii. The sequence goes on from ML778710.1 coordinate 577,168, forward strand.
AATAAACGACGATACTAGGCCAACACATTAATGTTATACTAACGACACATGTTCAGCACAAAACATAAATAACGATGCAGTTTAGCGCATCACAACCAACTGAAGCGTAAAACAATTATGATCAACCAGACACTGAAAATAATAATAACTACCCGCCCAACCTATCCTGGATGGTTAGAAGATCAACAATTAATCTCACTATCCAAAAATCATCGCGCATGAGTAATAAGATTATAAACCAATCACATCAATTATTTAATGGCGCAGTAGTGAGCGAATTACATGATCAATAATATGTCAACATTAAATTCAAGGCGTAAGAGAATCATCAATTTATTGCATGGCGCAAGGACTAATCACTTAATCATCTATACAACCACAATATCCCCTGGCACAAAGAAGGATAAGGTTATACATTTATTTAAAAACCCCAGAAGATCAATCTTCTTAACAATCCATTAATTTAACCCCATTATTACATTAGGTATCTCTCCTTAAGCCATTCAACCATTTATTTAATCCATCAATCGTCAAAGCAATTGAGTAAGAGCATAAGGCATTAGGAATTAAAAACTAATCAAGATTAAGTACGATATTGTAACATATTTTCATAGTTAACATTTATAATAATGATTAGGGTCTTGACATCAAATCTATCAAATCTACTAATGTTTTCTTACGATGAAGAAACTATAGTTTCATTCATTTTTTTAGTTTTTCAGTGAAAGATGTATAGACTTTGTAAATTGATATTCTATTTCTTTTAAAAAATAGATTTTCATAATTAACATTAATAATCTGAACATAGTAATTTAAGTGTTTAAATCAAACCTATCAAATATACTAATGCGTTCGAAAAGAAACGATAGTCTCAGTCGATTTCTAGTTTTGAGATGAGGTGCAGACTTTGTAAATTGATATTCCCCGAAGATGGTCAGAATCTCCCATGTCTCTAATTTCATATGCGTAAAGAATATAACTTTTAAATATAAAACACCCATAGGAGAATAATTTATAAAGAAGCCCCATCCAGTCTAAGACTAAGTATTGAATCTAACCAAAAGAAGCCTATGCATATTAAAGAAAACAATCTAAATTTTACAGATCTGTATTTAATATATTAAATAAACCCGTGAAAGAGAAAGAAGTTGTAGAGAAGCATAATTTATTTTAATATTTTAGCTCGAATCTATATAATAAATCCCCAAAACATCAAAGAAGTTGGAAATGACAAAATTTGAATTAGAGAGAAGTTGCTACAGAATATCTACAAAATTAACAAGGACATTTGTTGTTACCTTTTGTGGAGAGGCATCAAATTTTTCCCAGTATCTTGGTTCTAATTCTTGTACAGCCTAAATGCATATTGATAAATTGCTATTCATATTTATTATATGAGGAGATTGCAACAGTTGGCATTCACAGTAGTTATAATTCACCAATTAAAATATATTCAAATCAATCATATTAAAAATCGATGTCAGACATATATATACAAAATTGTTGTATGTACAAAACGTTGTCATTCACATATATATAAATTCGTTGTCTATATAAAAAGGCGTTCTCTATCCTATATATTCGTTGTCAACAATCAATATTGTTATCTATTAATAAAAGTTGTCTAGTAGTGATAACGTTGTCCAACAAATACATCACTATCTATTAATAAAATTTGTCTAGTAATGATAACATGGTCCAACAAATACATCGCTATCTGTTAATAAAAGGTTGTCTAGTATTGATAACGTTGTCAAACAAATATTTCGTTATCTAACAATGATATTGTTGTCTATTAAAAGGAAATCGCAGAGTTAATTTATGAGAAGGACACAGAGACTATTCATAAAGAAAAACGTAGAGATCGGATATTAATCATGAAAGAAAAAAAATGCAGATATAAATTCTTTCAAAAACGCAGAGATGATCAATCAAAAAAATGCAGAGATACCTGTACAAATCGTGGAGCAAATGCATAGATTATTAATGTTGTTCGCTGGGAGAATTTAAAAAAAAAACATAGAGAGCAATAACTCTGAGCTTTGAAGGGTGGTTTCACTGAGCCTAGCAACAAATTCATTGGGCTATCAACCGCAAACCTTCACAGAGTAAGGTAAACAATAAACGCAGAGCAATGAAGGGTGATCTTGTTTTTCATAGAAGTGAACTCGTCGGGCAGTCAAAACGAAAAATGATGTTGAGAAATAAAACGGTTTAGACAACTGGAAGTGACACCCCAATCGTCGGTTGGAAGCATGAATTTTTCACGAAGAAACATGATAATCACAGAGTTAAGGAGGGAATAAACGCTCAGGAGAGAATTCCTTGCGAGACAGAGAAAGGATCCTACAATTATTATCCATGCACAGGAAGGCAGGGCATTTGAATCTAAATCCTTAACACCGGAATGAAAGACAGTCGATTTTGCTCCTGGATGACCGCTCAGGCATGGACTAATAACTTAAAGGATAAAGGAACAGACGAGAAAAAAAAAAACCACAAATCTGCATCCAGATCTTCTTTGTGGAGAAGAAAATAATGAAATAAAAGTGTAATCAAGGAATAAAGAAAATGCAGGCAGGAGATACAAGAGCGCAGGCAAGGTTTTGAGTTTAGGGCTCATTCTTGCCACGCGCAAATAGATAGTAACTCAGAAATAAAGGATATTGTGGATAGCAAGGGTTCTTACAATTACCGTAGAAATACATGTGCAAGGAAAGCTCATGGCAATGAAATCTTCATCCGAGTACAGTAAAATAAACAAGTGTAAATTAAATTTCATTGCAAGTAACAACTTTAACAGGTGTACCTTATCCAAATGTGAATGCTCTGAAGTCGTTGTCTCATGCGCGCTCCGTCCGTCTCCCGCTTTCCAACTGATGTTACCTCACTGGTACCTCCTAGCCAACGCTAGGCACACTCTTCTTCCCCATGAGCCCCCTAGCTGTAAAGGGGCCACTCACACAATACGAGAGAATGATAGCACACAGCTAGCCTCATAAGGTCGAGCTACCACTCGTTACCCGATCTGGGTATCCCAACTCCCACAAGAGAAAGTTCAGTCAAGATAAAATTTTAGTAGCGCAACGTTACGCAAGCCAGATGTGATCCATAATCCTCCTCAACCATCCTTTTTACAGAGTTTTCTAGTAATTAGTTTCCCAAAATTCTCATTAGAATCCTTTTTCATAAAATTAATTAGGAAAAACCTCCCCCATACACATGTCACTCGGTCCCCTAGTTGCACCAGAAAATAAATTTATTAATTAATTAAATATTCCTATTTCCCTCACCCACCTAAAAGTGTTCCTAAAAATGTTCATCGGTGTCCCATTATTCCCTTACCATTCTTAAATGACTTACGCCTTACTTAATTCCTAGTTGAGTTCATAAATAAAAAGTTCTAAGGGCTAGATTCCTTACTAAGTTAGACATTCAACTTTTTCTTTAAGTTTCCCCCTTTTTCTTTAAGTTTCATTTTCTTTTAAGTTTCCCCCTTTTTCTTTTTTAACTAAAAATCAATTTAGCAAGTGTAGATAAAAACAACCATTTACCCTTTTAATAATTTAATCCTCCATTATAATTTTTTATTTTTATTTTTAAGTTTGAATTTCTTACCCCCTTCTTGTTACAAGTTTATTTAGTTTTTCTGTATCCACAAGTTCTACCTAGACCTAGGTTTTAATTTCACTAGGCTGGGCGACGCTCTTTTTTTTTTTAGGGAAAATTTGTTTTTAAACTTTACTTATCACATCATTCATTTTAAGGCCGACTAGGTCCTAAGGAGGCATGGTTTTCTAGGCACGAGGTTTATTCACTTTCCAGTTAAAATCACGACGTGCCCTTCAGGATGCACTACATGCTCCAAGGATGTCACTCACCTCTTTTTGTTTTATTTGCGTGACATGCCCTTCAAGACGCACTACATGCTCCAAGGGTGCCACTCCACTCGCCTCTTGACTGAATTTGGTAGAGGTCAAACCCCTAGAGTCAATACTCCGCCAGGTGATCCTTTGGGAGACTAAGGGCCTCTAAGGAATAAGGACCCTGCCTTATTGCGCACCCCTTAGAATCATCGTGAGCGACTGTCACAGTCTTCCCTCACGACATCGTGGGTCTTCTCAAACTAGGTAGTCGTTAACCTATAGTTCGAGCCATGGCGAGAGTGCTAGTAGGTTGTGGCAGGGTTGCTGCCACACCTCCCCCTCAATGTCTCTGGTTGTCGTGCGTGACCTCTCTACTCCAAATGCCAGTCGATTCGACAAGCTATCATTAGCCTGCATCCATCAACGAATCATGTTAGCAATAAAAATCAATCATCATAACATCTAATCATATGTACATATGTCACATCAACAACATTCAAACCCTAATAGTCCACTGCCTGACTCGATCTGGAGTCCAAGGGGTTTCATCGATATCTCTACATCCTCAATGTCCAGAGTCTTGCACACTCAAGAGAACCCAGTGAATAGCACCTGTCTATGTAAATACAAAAATAACATATCATCAAATCCACAATATCTCAAAATCATAATCAAAACAACCAATAGTATAATAACCCGGATCACTTGCACGCAACTGTCCTCAAATAATAAGTTCTCTTAGTGCACACAAGAGCGTGATGTTACACACTCTAACTCTAGTTGACACATGTCATGCTTCAAAGCATGCACATAAGGTTTTTGGCCAAATATGGAATGTATACAACCCAAGGGAAAATTATAATCCTTCCATCCTCGAGAAATAACTTTACCCTTCCACATCTTATGATCTTGGTTTCCAATTCATCACCTAAGAAAACATAACCTCCATTGTACTTTTCATGTCCACAAAACAACTCCATGTGAGGAGTCATAAGAAATGAATCACCCAAGGAAATCAACCATACATCATGATCTGAATGTGCACTTGTAGATTCCAAGTAAACATCACCTCCTTCTTCCATTGAGGTTTTTGTTTCTATGGAAGGGGCATCATTGAATCCCTTACTTTTATCAACTTTCTTAGATATGAAATCTTTCTTACAATGCCCAACTTTACTGCATTTCCAACATTTCCTTATAGATTGCCCTAAATATTTGCATCTACCTCTAGACTTAAATCTCCCCCAAAGAGTAATTTTTCCATGTCGGAGATGACCTCTAACATACAAAACATTCTTGGCCACACCTTCCATTGATTTTTCCATCATGTCCTCTGATAATAAATATGCAACTACATCCTCAAACTTTAATGTGGATTGAGTAGTACTACCAATTGCTAACAACTAGATTATCACAAGAATCTAGAAAAAAATATAATGAAGTAATACACTTATCTTCTCCCTCCATCTTAATATCAATAGAGACAAGTTAACTTACAAAGCGCTTAAAGTAATTTAGATGTTGCACTATAAAGTCACCATCATCAATCCTGAGATTATACAACTTCTTTTGAAGAAATAACTTGTTTACTAGGGACTTTGACTAATACAAATTCCCTAACTTTTTCCACAACTTCTTTGCACTATCTTATCCAGAGACATTCAACAACTCTAAATATGAGAGGTACAGTTGAACCATACTTCTTTCCTTTATTTCCATCTTCTCCTAGTTTTCTTTTTACATACTAGTAGGTTTTGTACCTGGATCCACAAAAATCCATTGTTCTCTATCTACAAGAAAATATTCCATATTTAGCTTCCATGACTCAAAGCTCTAGACATTAAACTTCTCTATTTTTTTTTCTTGAACTACTTTCTATTTTTCTTTACACAAGATTCACTACACAAATATCCCACTCAAGAATAAGTTATCGCAAACCCAAGATACCCTTGATCTTCATAGAATGAGATAAACCCTAGCAACAAAGGCATCCCCATGAAGCCAATAACCTCACTTTGATACCAAATGAAGGGTTTGATAAATGTGTGCAAGAAAACCAATTCTCATAGAATTATATACAAATAACAATAGTGCACACACACACACACACACACACACACACACACACACACACACACACACACACACACACAATACACAAATATTTACCTTGGAAAACCTTAAACATGAAAAGCAACCTAACTGAGAGATTCACATCTCTTTATCTCGTTGTATTTACTTCACCATTCACGTTATAATATTTAAGTATTCTGCAACATCCAAAACCTTGATTTGTTAACCCGAATTAGAATGAAACCCTAATTCCTTAACCAAAATTAGTTTACAATCGACTGAAACCATTGTCTAAAATATACATAACAAAATAATAAAAATAATAAAAAAAATAAATAATTCTTGAGGGATCCACCCTTGAACCCCTAGATGGGGGGCCCACTGACCCCCCATGTGCCCCCAACCCAAGGGGTGGCTCCCTTGCAAACCCCCCTTAGACAAGGAAAAATTTAAGGATCCATACTTATGTTAAAGGGTAAAAACCTTTGTGAATCTTACTCATTCCTAAAATTCCCTATAACATGTTTAATAAGCTATTGGCAAGGGGAAGATCCTTATATTTCCAAACTAGAATTTTAGACTAAAGCCACTCAAGACACAACTTCCACATATCAACAATTGAAATACTGACACTAATTGAAATCCCTAAATAATGGACAATCTCCCCAGGATTTATCCACTTCCATAAAGATGGGAACCATGCTAGTGGTTCATCAAGCCCAACCAACCAATAGTCATGTTTATGTTCAATGGCCATGGTTCCATAATAACTACAAAAAATATCTGAACAACCCCTAGTAGCCTCCATCGAGTTTTGATTTAGGTCACTAATAGAAGAGAGTCATCAACGAAACAATTATTGACCATTTTAAACCCATATGGAAGAGAAATACCTCGAATTTCCCTCTTATCCTAGTTGACTTCAATAAGTACCCTAGAGCATCAGCAATGAAAACATATAAATAAGTGGCAAGAGGGTACCCTTGTTTAGAGTGATGCATAGAGATGTAGTTAGTTAGGGCACTGCTCATTGAAACAAAGAAGAAGCATTAGAGAAGAGGGTATGAACCATGGCAACATAATTGTGCCCAAAATCAAGGCACTGGAGCATCTCTTTGATGAGGTCCAATCAACCTTGTCATAAGCTTTATCAAAATCAAACTTGAGAAACAAAGAGTCTTGTCTAGTCTCCCTATTTGACTCCATCGCCTCCCATGTAGAAATGACAATATCAATGATGAACATGTCCTATACAAATCCAGTCTAGTCCTCTTGGAAAATTTGTGGTGCCACTATTTGCATTCAAAGTGTTAAGGCCTAAGCCAAAATCTTGTAGGAGACACTAAGGAGAGTGATGGACCTCCATCCCCTAATAGTGTTAGAAGATGCATTCTTCAAGTTCAACTTAATAAAACCTTGATTAATAGAGGCTAGCAAGGTACTAGAAGGGAAGACCTTATTGGCCATGTAATAAAGGTCATCACCAATAGTAACCTACAGTACCTTGAAAATTTCACAAGGGGAACCATCAATATCAGGCGACTTACCATTCTTCATAAAGGAAAGGGCTTCAAAGAGTTGATGCTTAGACTACAACTTCCAACCAATCCTTGTCCACCAAACTAACCTTCTTGGGAATAACTTGGTAGTGAAGACATTCAAGGATCCTAAGGCTGCCCAACAGGTCTATCTTTGACCTGGTTGGGCACTAAGTTTTAGGCACTTTCAAATCTGATTTTACTCATTGTTTTAGGACTGTATACTTACTATCTAAAAACAACCAACAAATCTGATATTTCCCATTCTAGGAAATGATTCAATGCTCTTTTATGGTTGTTGTTTTAGAGGGTTTAATAGGGAATTTGGTGTACACTGTTAGCACATATAAAACTCCATAAAATATAGAATACCCTTTAGGATCTTTAAAAACCTACAACTGAAAATAATAAGAAAACATGACAAATGAACACATATGGTTTTTGGTCAACATGACCCTGGAAAAACCCCCAAGGGGAAAACTAGTAAGACGGATATATATATATATATATATATATATATATGGAGATCTGAAAGCAAGAGCTACAACAAGAAAATACATAAGAAACCTATTACAACACAAGCTTCTTCTCGAGCTTGTAATGGAGTCCCTTGATTGTAGTGCCCCTTTGCCTTGGTATGTGCACCCCTTTGCCTTGGTTTGCACCCTTTACCTTAGCACTTGTGCCTCTTGCTAATTGTGTCTGCTAGCTTGGTGTGAGCCCCTCCTTGTTAGCTCTCTTTTCCAACACATAAGTGTGCCCTCACTTGCTTGATTGATGCACCCACATCTCTGCTCAAGAATGGTGCTCCAAAACTCTACAAGTGCGTCGCTCTAGCATACAAGTGCCTCTCCTCTCAATATGTGCCCACTAGCTTGCTTCCTCAACCTGTGGGCCCCTTAGCTTCTCACCATGGATCTACCCTTAGCTTGCTTGGAGCCCTCTATGCTCAAGAGTACACACTCAAACCCTCATGCACCCTTCTCTTCTCCACAAACTCACTTGTTCTCTTCTCTTCCTTACTCAACTCTCTCAAGTGACAATGAATCTCTCTTTACCTCTTTTGCCTCCTTTAGCCTCTCTTAGGCCAAACCTAAAAGATCAATGGCCTAGATTAGATATAGCCCAAGTCTAATCAACGAATGAGATTACATCTCATAAATCCCAATTTGACTTAAGTTACCATAGTTTGTTTTATGTTCATTAATTCACTTTACTCAAGTGAATTAAATGTCACTTTAGACTTAAGTGACTAATTTCACTTCATGACTGAAGTGAATAAAGTCAATTTGAAATTAGAACATAAAGTAATAGCATGAGGGTAATACTCTCCCCCTTTATGTTTAGAGACTCACAAACACAAGGGGATCACTTTCCTTGGTACCCAAATCTCAATAGGTAGCAAGCTCGCCTATCTACCATGAAAGACTCGAAAAGAAAATAGGGTGAAAATGCACTGAAAATGAGATTCAAATAGTTCTTTGACCTTGGAGGTGTCTTCTTCCAATGACCCATCATCCCAACAAAAACTAAGTATCCTAATTGCAAAAGCTTTGTGCTTTAAAAAATCAAAATAGTGTTTGGAGTCTACATCCCCTTCATTGATCCACTATAGGCTTGTGTGAACCATTGCACCCCTAGCAATATAATCCTCCTCTCTCCCTACAACCATCTCCAAATGTGCTACTTCCTCCTAGAGAGAGGTGTTGTGTAAGTTCTCCAAGAAAACTTGAACCTCTTCAAGTTATTTCTAAGCCTCCTTCAACTCCCATATATGTTTATAAGCAATTAATCATCCCCAACCTCACATGAACTTGACTATACAACAAACAACCAAATCTCACTATAGAAGTAATGCAGTATCCCCTTGTGGTTGAGATGAGAGATTCCAACCCAATGGACTAAAGCTTCGAAGTCGAGAGATTCCAAGTGCAAAAAGTTCAACTTGAAAAAAACAAAGGAGGAGAATCATCATGCTACAAAAGTGAGATGATAATCTAGAGTGGTGGGTGATCAAATCCTATGGTATCCATCAATACATCAACTGGATAGAGTTTCCCAGAGAAGACCAACCCATTCTATGGCCTATAGAATTGATCCAAACATGCTTGAACCCTATCTTTTCCCTAACATAAGTTGTACTATGTGAACCAACCCCCATAATCCAAATCCCACTTTCTCCATTTAGGGTCAAACACCTATAAAGGAACATTGAATCTAGACCCTACACCTTCAAAACTACAATAACACTACAAACAACACCGTCTTTATCCCCTGACCAATCCACCATATTGAAGTCCTCGCCAATGATACAATATAGAGCTGGGAGTGGGGAAGACTTCCAATCCCAAAGAACAGATTTTTCAGCTCTGAAGTTGGGGGAATAAATGGAGGAAATCACCAATAACCTGTCCTAAATCAAAACTATGATCAACACACAACTATGTGAATGGTCAAAACCATGCTTGATTACAAAAATTCCGCAAAAAGGAAGAAAGAGTTAAAACCACACCACCACTCCCCTAAAAGTGCTTCAAAGTGTAGAAGGGGTCCTTTCAATAGTAGTTCATCTAACTCTGCAACTTAAAACCAACAAACTTAACGTCTTAAAGGAAAACAACATAAGGCTTGGCTTTTCATAGCATATCTTTGCAATATGTCTTCCGACTTGGGATAGTCATCCCTCTGACATTCCAAGACATAAAAGAAAGCTTCATTCATGGATTAATCCCATACTTAGGCTACTAAAGTTGTTGTTGGATGTGAAACACATGTGAAAACACCTAATTGGAAGGTATGTCTCTCCATCGAGCACATGGTTGCTTGCATTGTTATAAGACTTAGGATGCAACTTAGTCTTGAAATCTCTAAGTTGTTGCTTTTCCAAAGAAGGAGACTTGGGATTCATCCTTTGCTTGTTTAAATTGTATATCCATTTTCATTCTCCATAGCCCCCAAAATGGAGGGTTGGGGATGGGTTACCACTAACAAAAGGGAAGAGGGCGTAGATTGGTTATCAATCACAGAGGATAAGGCTTGAGGTTCCTTGGGTAGAGGCACATCTTACCAGAGAACTGAGTTAGGGGCATGAGGTAGGACTAAGGTGGAAGGGTGATCAAGCTTGGGAGTTGTAGAATCCTTAGTTTGTTTTGGTTTGGGTTTACGATGGGGGCAGTCGACGATGAGATGATATTAGGATTGCTAGGAAAAGTAGGCATTGGGGAGATTTAGATATTGAGATGTAGATTGGTGCACCCCATTAGTGGTGAAAAATGAGATGAACTATGGAAGCTTACACTTCATATCAACCTCAACACAAACCCTCAAGTTGGCATGAACGGAGTTATGACGACCATCTAGAATCCAATCCTTACTAGATCATTGAATAAACATATCCACAAAATGGTGTATATATGCATGGAGCCCTATTGGGGTTGAAATTAGAACACCAAGACTGGACATATGCCAATGAACCAACAATGTTCTAGCTAGTGCTATACTAAAGGACATTTTACACAACAACATCATAGTTGAAGCATCAACAAAGGTACTTAGACCCGAGGCCCTAGTACAAGTTTAGGGAAATCACTTTAGTTTCCTAGTTCAATATCACCCATTTGTTGAAAGCATCTTCATCCAACATTCTACAAAATCACACCCTTATGCTTTAGATTTTGATGACCTTGCTCATACTCCTTGTTATGGTTCATCAAAAATTAAAGTCGTTTAGATCTAATTGGTTCACCATAGTGGTACTAGGATTTGACACTAATTGCATATGTGTAACCCCTATAAAAGAACTAGTAGTTGGGTTAAGTCTTGCATGCACATCCACTTTCTTAGTTGAGGGTGAAGGTTACTTCATAATAATAATAATAATAATCTAATTTTAAGGTAATGGCCAAGTCACACACCAAATCGGTGTATGAGATCCCCTTGTTTCTAGGACAATGGACCCCCTCCGCATAGTGATTTGACTACTAAAGTCTACGGAGGTGTACATACCCTACCCCCTCCAAATTTGAATCTTGACCTCCTAGGAAGAAATGCATATTCTTAACCATTAGATCCACTCACCTTATTATCCTTATCAGATAATAGGGTGAAACAATGAGGACAATGGAATCAAGATTAATGGGTACAATTAAAAGAAGATAAGATAAAATTTGATATTTATTGAAAGAAAAAAGTGTTGATGCCACGTGTATGAATAAAACTTAATGCCACATTCCTTTCAATTCACATGATACCAAGATAACGAATGATAATGCATGACCAACGTTATCAAAGTACACCAACCCGACCTATGGTTGCTAGAGTAATCGTTGTGACACGTGTTAAACACAAAGGAGATATTCTTAAATAGATTGTTGAAGTCGAAGTCATTTTTTAATGATGGTGTGTGGTGTTAGATTTTAGTTTTTTAATAAAAATTGTTATTGAAAATTTGATGGGGTGGTAAGAATTGGGTATTATTATTATTTTTATTAAGAATTTAAAATTTTAAAATTTTAATTTTTTTAATTGCAAAGCTAAATAAATTTTATAACTTAATATAAAATAAACATAATAAACACAATTTGATAAATTTAAAATGAAATAATTAAAAAAAATTAAAATTAAAAAAAAATTAATATAAAAAATTATAATATAAATTAAATTTACATAAAAATAATATTTTTAATCTTCTTAAATATTTAATAAATTAAAATTAAAATTATATTATATTTAATATAATAACTAAATCAAATTAAATAATTACACACCATAAATGGTTACACAACTCCCACTTTTTAATAAATAATAAATACTTAATCATAAAGATATTAAAAAACATCTCTAATAAAAATAAGTTTTAACCACTTAAAAAAATATATTCTAAACATAACTCTACGTGACAAAACAAAGTTTCCCTCAATGATATAACCTAAGGTAAACATACATAGCATCGTATCCTCGTAATGTTTTAATGATTTAGAGGTATCTCTAATAAGAGATCAATATAAAGTAAAACCTCTTCATATTAGACATTAGACGTCAATATTCTAGTGAGTTTATGATGATGATAATGATGAGTAATGTTTACTTACATCGATTGGTTTATTGGACATTCAATATTCTAGTGAGTTTATGATGATGATAATGATGAGTAATGTTTACTTACATCGATTGGTTTATTGGACATTAAGAAGGTAAGAGATTATTTTGATTTTTTTAAAATTGTATTTCTATGCTCAAAAAACATTAGAGAAGTGTTCCAAAATCACCATAGTTTTGATGACTTAGGAGGTTACGAAGGTCTGTATTGTGGAAAGTATTTTTAAATTGGGATCTAATTTGGGTATAGGTAGGGCAATCTAAGAGGAAGTGTTTTTCATCTTCAACCCTCTTAGTTTCACAGAGATGATAGATTATTTCATCCCACAGTGTTTTAAGAATTGTCCAACGCCTAGTTTCACTATGTAGCTCGTGAGAGTTTGTTCTTATTTTAGCAATGTTGATATTCTTCTTTGCACTTGTCAAAACTAAGAGGTACTTTTGATCTTCTAAATTAGGTTTGACCACCTCCTTGTAGTATCTGAATTTCCTGTTATCCTTTAATTCTTTATCACACCATATATTCTCCTTACATTTAGAAATGATAATATTTGTACTATTATCGATATTTTGCATGATGACTTCTCCTTGTATTCCCCAATAATTTAACAAAGATTTGACATCTTTATGCCATCCGCGCTTGAACCGTTGGTGGTTTTGGCTAGAGTTTGAATTTTTTTTGGGGAAACTCTTGTCATCCATGTTGTTTATCGTGTTCTTGTAAGTTAGGTATCTAATCATAGCAATGCTCTCAATGGGGGAAAGACTTATTTCTATGAGGAGGATAGGATATGGTGTATTGTCCTTAATTTTGAGATTATAAGTTATAAAATTCTTTTGGATCTGTTCTATCTTTCTCCAGGATTCTCTAGAGATACTACAACCCCAAACTTCACATCCATATAAGATAACCAAAGTGACGAGAGTGTGAAAGAGGAATTTTTTTTATCCCAAAGTCAAAGATCCATTGATTTACAATTGTTTTCAAGCCCATAATAAGCTTTTCATCCTCCATTTATCCTTTTCTCAATGCTATAGTTCCAATTGAGTTTGTGGTGAATATAAATTCCAAGATATTTATAAGAAGACACTTCCTCCAAGCTATTGTTGTCAAATACAAAAGTATCATAGGTGATCCTTTTGGATTTAATTAGATCGTAACCTTTGTTTTTTCATTGTTCTTTCAAATATTATAATGGGGTATTTATTTGACTAAAATAAATATAATTTGTTTTATGTTAAAGTGATAGAAGAGTTATACAATGGACATTATAATTGTTTTTAGTAAGGTGTTACTCCAAGGTGGCATTCGACAAGTTAGCAGATTGTTTGGAAGTAGGTTGTGTCAGACCAACTCTCATTGGTGTAGTCATCATTCTTCTTCCTTATGTTGATGATATTGTTCTTATGGCAAGGAGGCCCTGTGATCTTGACAAGCAACTAAGAATCCTTAAGGATTTCTACTCCAATATGGGTATGATTGTTAATACTAACAAAACAAAAGTCATGATAATTAAATCCAATAATATCACCTACAATACTTTCATATATGACAACAACAACCTGGAGGAAGTGCCTTCATACAAATATCTCGGCATCGATATTCATCACAAGCTCAACTGGAATTATAGCATTGAGAAAAGGATAAATAGATGGTGGAAATATTATTATGGGCTTGAAAACAATTGTAAATCAATGGATCTTTGGGTATGGGATAAGAAAAAAATCCACTTTGAGACTCTTGCTACTCCTTTTATTTTATATGGATGCAAAATTTGGGGACGCGGTATCTCTCGAGAGTGGTGGAGAAAGAGAGAGCATATCCAAAAGAATTTTATAACCTATAATATCAAAATAAAAGGAAATACATTATATCCTATCCTCCTCATAGAAGCAAGTATTTCCCCTGTTGAGAGCACAACTATGACCAGATACCTAATGTATAAGAAAAAGTTAAACAACATGGAAGAAAAGAGGCTTCCTAAAATTGCTTCAAACTCCAATCAAAGCCCATATTTGGCTCAAGCAGGGATGACACAAGGATGTCCAGTCTTGGCTAAACCATTGGGGAATAGAGGAAGAGATCATATTCCAAAGGATAATATTAAAAATATTATTACATCAAAATTTAAGGAGAAAATGTAGTGCTATAAAGAGTTAGAGAGAAAAATAAAATTAAGATATTATAAGGAGGTAAGCAACCCTAATCTAGAAGATCAAAATTATCTCTTTGTTTTGACAAGTGTAAAGAAGAAAATAAACAATGCTAAAATAAGAACTAATTCTCATGAGCTCCATAGTGAAATTGAGTGTTGGTCAATTCCTAAAACACTGTGGGATGAAATATTTTGTGACCTTTGTGACACTTAGAGGGTTGAAGATGAAAAACACTTTCTCTTAAAATACCCGACATATATCTAGATTAGATCCCAATTTCAAAAGATTTGTCAAACTACCAGCCTTCGTGACCTTTTAAATAAGAAAAACTATGGTGATGTTGGAACACTTCTCTTAATGTTTTTCGAGCATAGAAATAAAATTCTAAAGAATTTCAAGTGATTCCTTGTGCTCTTAAGGCCCAATTGACCAATTTGGTCTATGTGAACATTCATCATAATCATCATAATCATCATAAGCACTATAAAATTATTATACTAATGTAGTTTGTATCAACATGCTATGTTAATGTTATAACTTGATATATACACGAGATGATATACCTTACAAACATATGACTTATAGACATGGTTATTTCTCCTACAACACCATGTATATGAAGAACAATATGTATTCCATCAAATTCACTCAAAATTTATATATAATCTCATTTATAACAAATCAATTCACAACTTTTAAATATATTTTGTGAATTTAAAAAAAAAAAACAAATCATTTACATTCAATAAATTATATAAAAAATCAAAATATTTTTACCATTTAACAATTAAATTAAATTAAATATATTATTAAAAATAACAATAATAATAATAAAATAAATTTATTTTAACTTTTTTCCAAATACGAATATCCTATATCATAGCAAAGCAAAGATATTGAATAATAAAAACCTACATTTATTGATTATTGAATACTATAAACACTACTTATTTATTTCAATATATTATTTCTACTCATCTAATCAAATTAACCTTTGGTTTTAAGCCTTTTTCTCTCCAATATTTCTAATTAATCGCATCAAACCCCAATCTTCAAACCCACTTTAATGTTCTATATAAATTTCCCAATTGGATTTCATTTCCCATCAACCCCTTCTCCATTTATACATGTATTATATACACCATACTTGTTGTATGTGATCTCTCATTGAATGTTTATTTTACTTATTGTTTTGGTTCATACACATTAATTATAGAGGTAGAGATATGTAAATTAGTAAAGTTCATTTGTTTATTTTTTTATTATTATTGGACATTCTTTATTAGGTTGGTTTTTAAACTAATTATAAGTTAAACATTTTTAGGTATTGGCTTAAATTTGTAATGCATGATATCATGAAATTATAATTTGATTATGTGCTTTGTTTTAATAGGTATTCAATAGTCTTTTCATGTTTTGTGTATTGTTTTAATAGGTATTCTATAATCGTTTCATGTTTTTGTGTATTCCATGTTTTGTGTATGTTGAGATCTAGAACTTCAAAATCACTATTTGTTGTCATTTTGTATAATTGATATGAGATAAGATCTTAGTGTATAGGAAATGAATTTGATTATATACTTCCTTTTTTTTGGGGGGGGGGGGAAGAAATCTAAGTGATGTTATCACTTTCTTAATTTTGTGTTTTGTTATTGGGAATATGTTATGTTATTTTTGTTTCAATGTTTGTCTTGGTTTTATCGGTTTCATTTCAAATGATAGAAAACCACTTTTACAAAACAAGTTGGGAAGAAAATAGTTTGTCATCTTTATCTTGAGCCTAGAATGGGTAGAACCTACCTTCTCTTAGGGAATACAATGGCAAAATAATGGGCATTTACCAATCGGAGCCCCTCTTTGAGATAGTTTTGTTAGATCTTATCTTTGTTAGAGTTGGAGCCTTGGGAATTCAATCCATAAGAACTAGTGTGCCCAAAAACAATCATTAGGGTTGAAATCAAAACATCGTGACTAAACATATGCCAATGAAACAACAATGTCCTAGGAGTCGTACTAAAGGACATTTTGTGTAGTAGCATTAGAGTTGAAGAGTAAGTAAAGGTACTTAGACCCCAAGCCCTCGTATAAGTTTAGGGAAATCCCCTTAGCCTCCCAGTTTAATATAACCCATCTATTGAAAGCATCTTCATCTAACATCCAACATCCAATGCAAAAAAAATAAAATGACCCTGTATGCTATAGATTTGATTGACCCTACATACTCTTTGTTGTAGTTTATAAACAAATTAAAATCCTTTGGATCTAACTAGTTCACTGGAGTGGTACCAGGATTTGGCACAGACTGCATATTTGAAACCCAAATAGAAGGACTAGTAGTTAGGTTAGGGCTTCAATGCACATCCACTTTCTTAGTTAAGGGTGAGGGTTGTTGCACATTGATTAACATCTGAATTTCCTTGTCGAAAGTAGGGGAGAGGTAGAACAATAATGTAAGTCAAATCAAGATAGTGTGGGGTACTTTACCCACTATTGTAGAACAACCATGATCTATGTAGTAATCCACACCTTCTTGGTGTTTCAAAGGGTTCTCTATGTACATCAACATGTCCTTATCCTCAACCACAACAAATTCAAATTAGGGGACCCTTTGGTGAAGATAAAAGTCCTTCATAGTATATTCATGATGTGCATCCATGTTCACCAAAATGAGTCAGGAATGGAGTGTTAGGCTCCCATTGAGTGAACACACAGTTGATTTCCTTGCCTCATAGTCATCAAGCGAGATGAAATCGTGAATGAGATCATGATCACATGATTTATTATGCTTACAGTACACCTACCACTCATAGAGAGGGTTAACTAGAGATCAACCTCTTTATACAATATGTTTGGGGTGATTTGAGAGAGGGTATCTTAGATTGCAATGAATAGAGTTCACCTTTGCACGCCCTTGATCAAACTCACCTTCAACAACAATCCTACAATATTTGTCCACTTCCTTTATAGGTTTACAATGGCTATGTAGTTCAAGCTCATGCCCTCTCACTCCCTCATGGCCTTGATCCCTTCGTGTAATTTCTTATGTCCTCTTGAAAAATTCTTCTCTCCATCGCACTCTTGATCCCTTCACTCAAGTGGGTCTTCTTCTTGTTAAAGTATCACTCTAAATACTTAATAAATATACGATTAAGATAAATCTATTCATATCCTTATCCATTTCTAAAAACAATTTATTGATTGATAAAAGTGACATAAACACAAAAAATATAAATCTTATAAATAATATATAAAATCATAATAAATAAGTTATCTAAATTAATATTAATATTCATAAATAACTACACCTAATTAATAAAACTCAACTAATTATGTCGAAAGGCATATACCTATTGGAGATAGGCACAATTAATAATCTTTTAATCTTAAATTCTAATTTGATGGTTATGCATTGAAGATGCTGGCATATTCTTAGTCGTCCTCCAAAATTAATGACTCAGATTTATTGTTGATAACTTCTTTGCATTTATAAATGCATCCGTTAACCTGTTTACTTTTTAACATTTACCTAATCATATTAAGAACTTATGATTGCCAAGTTTAAATGATTAACTTTTGGAATTCTTCAACTGTCTGAGAGTTTCATTATCTACCTCAGTTATTAACGCGTTTCATTTCTCATTCTCTACCTCATTCTGTCTTTCGACATTCACCAGCCGCTAACTCACGGCTATGCTAGTATAAACACTAATAAAATTAAACAAAATCTATGACCAAATTCCATCCATGAAATTGAATCTTAATGTGAACACTAACACGACCATGCAAAATCCCATTCCAATACGATAATCCGAGTCTAATATGATATGGGGACCTTTCTTCCCAGGCTACCAACCAATTTGTATTTAATAATAATAATAGAAATCAATAATTCAGCTATACATAAAAGAAAGAAAATGCGCACATCGTGAAGAAATTTAAGGAATTCTTAATTAATTTATTTCTAATAGGACCAAGGCCCTTGATAAAGAAAATATGAGGAATCTCCATAACGATATGTAATGTACAAATCCTGAATAAAATATGAGATAACAATGTACAACTTTGAACATGGAGGAAAAATGAATAAGTGGTTTATATATGTTTTTAAATTTTAGTTAAATTTTTCAAATTAATAAGTTTTAAGTTATTGGTATGGTTACAAGGTTTTTAAGTTAGTTATAAGAGTTATAAGAGTTATAAGGTTATAAGAGTTATGTATTTTAAGTTTAATTATATGAATTAGTTTTATATTTTCAAGGAAAAAAAAGTTTGTAATACTTATAATTATTGGCTTAGTTTTTATTGATACAATTTCAAAACTTTGATGTGTAACAACATCATCACGTGTAAATAAAATTTGGCCATCTCAAATAATTTATTGATAGCTTATATGGGGGTAAACTTCCACCCTCTACGTAACTATGAGTTTTGGACTATTAAATTGTTTCCTTACGTACCATGAAGATGAACTCTTAGTTAATCAAAAGCAGTTTTAGGTCATACGTCAAGATTAAAAGACTATTTCAACTAATCACTAGTATACACTAGATACCCATAATCCCATCTAATCATTATTGAGGCTATCATAAATGAGTCATGTAATAAATGAAATCTAAAACTATTTAATAATGTTACCCAATAACTCTACCAAAGATAAATAAAGGAAAACTACAATTTAAACATAATAAGAAAAGTGAGAAAGAATAAAAACAACAACGCCAATAATGAAAAAAAATATATCTTCCCCTCTTGCAAGCATCATGTAATTATCTTCCCCTCCTACAATCATCATGTAACCAATATTGTTATTATTCTCTTGACATTCATCCTTTACACATCACTTGTGTTTTGTTTCTTTTTAAGTTTTTATTCATTTTTTCCCTATATTTAGAGGGGAGACAAAAATATACTAAGGAACTGCCAAATTATTATGATTAAGTTAGTTTTTTTTACTTTGGGATAGATCCTGGGGAAACCCACCAGGCACTTCCCCTCATTTCGAGGATGGTACCCGGGGTAAACCATATTTTGTAGAAAGCCAAGGATTTTTCGATAGCTTGCTCATTTAAGAGCTCAACATGTCACTTGCAAGAATTGAACCTGGGTGGGGGGGGGAAACACCCCGCAACACAAACCACTCAAGATAAACCCAATTGACATGATTAAGTTAGTTATGTTTACCAAGTTCTTAAAAAGGATTATGGAGAAAAAACGAGTAAATGAATAGAGAAAAATGATCAAAGGGGGAAAGTACAAGCTATTTTCCAACCAAATCACTCCATGATGGACCCTTGTCTCACACTTAGGCACACATTAATAGAAAATACTTGGGACAACAAAGATGAATAATTATGGTGTTGTTTTGTTGATCTCAAAAATGTGTTTCACATTGTTTCGAGGGAGAAACAATGAGAGGGGTTGATGGAAATAATGGTCATGAATGGTTGGAGGGAAACAACACACAAGTTATATGAGCAGGGGAATGCTAAAATCAAAAGTGTAGAGGATGTTTTAGAGAGATTTAGTAGTTACATCACAAGGAAATAGGATTGTCCCCTCTCCCCCACATTATCTAGTCTTTACATAGATAAGCTAGATGAATGGATAAATAAGAAAGGTGGGGGAGGGGTGAACATAGAAGTGATTATAATAAAGATTTTGTTGTATATAGACAACATGACACTAACATCTAGGTCATTACGTCGCCTATAGGGTCACATTGAGGCCTAACACAAGAAACCAAAGATAGTAGTCTTCGCTTAAAAAAGAGAACTAAACAACCACAAATCAACGTCAAAGGTGAGTCGCTAGAGATAACCCAAAACTATAAATATTTGGGACTAGATTCAATGAGAAGCTAAGTTGAGGTTTATGCATGATGAAACTCAAATGATTGTAAGAAGAGTGGAAAACATTCTTCTTATTTGAAATTGGATGTCCAACAACAAAGAATTGGGTTGGCAATTATTGCACTCCCTCTTTCAAATGCTCATAACCCCAATACTCCTTTATGTATGTGTGAAGTATAGGGACCAAGTATATCCATAAAAAAACATATGGAACTAGATCGAGCAAGTGAAAATGCACCTCATAACAAGTTGTCTAAGGGTAAAAGAGAACACCCCTTTGGAGATACTCCTCACTAAAACAAGGTTATACACAACATAATTGGTGGCACTAAGAAAATTAATTGTGTATAGAGAGAATGATCTAGAATGGATCATCACATATTTTTTCATCTATATTAGTACTTTATGGGTGGAAAAATTGGAGGAATTGGCTTGCAGAGCCCATTTTAGTGGCAAGTCTCAGTTTGGAGATTTGGGGTCCACAACCTTCCTTAGCCATTTTAAGGCATCAGATGATATTTTTGGGGGTAAAAATGTTGTGAGCATAGCGCCAAGCTTGTATCAATACCTTTCTAATAGTGCAAAAATCACCTCAATTGGAGCTTGTATGTGAAAGTTACGCCTCTTGCAAGTTTTCTTACCTTGTTCACCACCATGGGACAAGTGGATGCCACATTAACCCCCATTATTCACACATGTGGGGCTAGCCACATTTGGAATTTCAAGAATATTCTAGAAGGTATAAAACCTTATTACTAATTGAGGGTTGAGGATGCAAACAACCTAATCCTAGACAACTATTAGGCTATGTTAAATATAAGGCCACTAGGATGAGAAGGGGTTCCATTATTTAGCATTGTACTTGTTCCACAACTAAGAAAAACATATGGGAGTGTTATTTTTAGAGGAGGAATATTTTGTAGCATCCTTTCATGCCACAATGTCATAGACAATTCCATAGTGAGTGCCCATTCCTTTGTATTTGCATTTTGATAATTGAAACAAAGAGAGCAGAGCATAGGCCATGCCTTTGAGCCATATTTTCTCCTATATTGGCTTCCACAGGGTAAATCTTATGTTTATTTGTGTGGATGGTGTTTCTTTCATTTGTTCATTCTTTTATTTTCATATTTCAGTTATTTTATATAAAAATAGAGTAATAAGCTAGAGATAACAAATCTGAGATCTAAGGAAATAAACCTGCATAATAAAGATTTCACAATATTGTAATATTTGTTGTGATGAACTCTTCTTGTGGAATATCCACGACAATTTATATATCATATTAGTATCATATCATTTTTCTTTGGAGTATTTGTGGGAAGTTGCAGAATTCAATAATTGGCTTAAGAACAAAGTCGAAGAACCATATCCATGGTAGATACCTTTGTTCACAAAAACCCTCAAGATCTAGTAGAATAGAGATTTGCAAGGATGTAAGAGAAAGTCGTTGATATCTCTCGCAATATGGCCCTCCTCATGGAAGCTCTAACAAATAAGCTCAGACCATTTGGGGAGTTTGGAGGCTCTAACTCAAAGATCAGATTAGAGGGGAAAATGGGAGATAATGAAGCCCCCAAAAAAGGAGTCAAGAGATCTCAAGAAAGAGTAGCTAAGTTCCAATTCCATTACCCTTTCACAGTCTTTATTTAAAATGGAAGCAAAAGTGGATATCTAACCATACCAAGCTAATATCGATGTACTAAAGTTGAATCATTGGTTACAACAATTAGATGTCTATTTCAGTGTTTAGTAAATATAAATGAGGAGAAGAATATTTCATTTTCCTAACTGAAATTAGGGTCATGCATTAACCTAGTGGGAAGCCACACAGAAACACTTACGTTGGAGGGTGATCCACCAGTAACTAAGTGGGAGGATTTCAAAACCCTCATTAATTATGAATTCTACCCTATCAGGTATGTAGAAGACCAATGGATCCGTTGGCATTACTTCAGGCAAAGGCAAGGGAATAGTGTGCAGGAATACACCACCAATTCATAAAAATGACTATCATGTTGGGTATCTCTCCCAAGAACCCATATGCACTCCTCAAGTATTTGGGGGGTCTACATAGTCATTTGTGAAAGAAAGTGATGCTCTTCAAGCATAGGATACTTAATGAGGCCTATGTGCAAGCACAATCTCTAGAAAATATAGGCCACAAGAAAGAACAACCAAGTGGTTACAAACATAAAGAGCACCGAGATGATTCCAAGGAAGGGAAGAAGAAGTGGAAAGGGAAATTTGATCTTATAGAGTAAAAATGAAAAATAATATTGAAATCACATACACAAGTTTGATAACAGATTTCACCCAATTTGGGATATGTCTCTGGGTTCGCTTCCAATAGAGACCTCTTTATTAATTCTCAAATGCTTGTGTCTTACAATGACTTTTTTATATGTTGCTCAAATGAAGAAACATAATGCACCGTTGGATTCCTTGCGAAAAATCCTAAAAAGTGAGTATAAAGTTCTTAAAATTTCATCAAGGGACCTCTCGGCATGATTTATGGTGTAGCCTGAAATCCTATCTACCCTCGGGAACATACTTCGAGACATGACTCTGCATTAATGAATGACTCTACAATCCTCAGTCCACACACCATTAAATAGAGCTCAGGCCCTTAACTGTCCTCCGGAATCCACGCTTGGAATTAAATATAATTTGCTGGGTTTCATAACCAACCCACATTTGTAGCAGAATTAGTTAAGTCATTGGTTTATATATGGCAAGTCGAGGGTTCGAGCCCCATCGATCGCCATATATTCCGTCGTTTTTTTATATGGTTATTGAACCATATATTACATATATAGCATGTGGTTTAAACCTTTCGCATGAGTATAGGACTGGTGGTTATATGGAATATTACAACGACCATGGGCTATGGGTCGAGGGCTTAGGTCCTCGTCCTTTTTTTCCGCCCAACAAAATTTTATGAAAATCAAATATAATCAAACCCATAGTCTTAATAAGACTCATCGTGTGTGATCCAGATTATTTTCGGCACGAAATGAGAGTGGAGATATAACACATAAATATTTAGAGATATTGCAAGAGAGACAACAATATAACAGAGATATAGCGGAAATAACAAGAGTCACAGATATATAGTAATACACTATTTCTATTAATGAAATAAATGTACAGAGACTGTAAAAATACAGTGTGAAAGACTCGCTAGAATGGTGGCAGCTTATCTCTGAGAAGAGATGTGACGGCTACTCACATCTGTGAGAAGATGATTATTACAATGAGGCTCTAAGGGCCTTTTTAACATAAGTAAAATCCACAACCCTAACCTCGGAAGATAAAAAACCAAAAGGTTTGTGAGCCCCGATGGGGGTAGTTGATACGTCAACTTCCCAGGGGCATAACTTTTGCATACGATCTCTGTTTGGGGCGCTCAATAGCTCGTTGGAAAGATCTATCCGAGAACTACAACTTTTGGGTGAGCAACATGATCTATGATCCATGTTGC
>ML778710.1:602632-633960 GCA_009831015.1 Picea engelmannii
CGAAAAACAATAATTAAAAAAACAAAAATAGTTTTTTTTTGTTAAAAAGAAGAGTAAAAAATCCCTTCAAACTTAAAAAAAGAAAAATAACTGAAAAATAATCAAAATTCAATAAAATATTAAAAAAAACATCTAAAATATAAAAAAAATTAACAAAAACACTAATATTACCTAAGCTACAAATTTATTTAAATGTTTTTTTTTTTTTTTTAATAATATGTTAATAATGTAAGCATGTTATAATATAACAATGTTATATTATAACATATGTTTATGTTTTTTTTTTGTAAATTGTATTTTTTTAAGGTTTTTGATATAAATTTAAAATTTTTTTTGGTAGTTTTAAGGTTTTTCAGCTTAATTTTGTTAATTTTTATTTAAATTTTGTATTAAAATTTTTGTTTTAAGTTTTTTAATTTGGGTTTTTTTTTATATGTTTTTATTTTTTGGGGTTGTTCACCTTTTAAAGTTTTTTTGGGCTATAATTTTTTTTTTTTACCTTTTTCTTATTTTTTTCTCATTTCTCTCTCTATATATATATAATTTTATGGTTTTCTTTTTTTCTTTAGCTTTTTAGATTTTTCTTCAATAGTTTTTTCTTATATAAATTTGTTTTTAAAATGTATTTTTTTTTTTTTTATGTTTTCTTATTTATTTTAGTTTTTAATTGATCCAAAAAAAATGAATTATATTTTTTTGCTAAATATTTAAAAATATTGTTATTTAACAACAATTTTTTTCTATGTATTGAAGTAAGGTAAAAAACATGTGTTAAAAATGATATTTTCCACTATATTTAAAATGTATGGAACCATAACTTAATTAAGGACAGATAATTATATGAAAAATCTTAATTTCAAAAAAGTAAATGGTGTACAACATTTTTAACATTGGATTAAGCATGGAAATATGATTAAAAACAAGATTGAATAAAAATAAAAATAAAATATAAAAGTTTGAAAATAGATGAAAAAACATCCTTGAGAAAAAAGAAAAAAAATAAAAAATTGAACAATTTGAAAATAAATGAAAAAACGAGCATTTAAAAAAACAAAGTGGAAACCTTATGTATCAACAAATTTAAAATATAAAAAAAACACCTAAAAATGGAAAGGGGTGCTACCGGTAGCACCATTTTTAAAAATGGGGTAAAAAACTTGACCCCCCAAAAAACGAGAACTCTTTAGAGTTCTCGTTAAGTTGGTAACTATGTTCCCATTGGAAACATTTTTGACCGCCAAAAGTTTTGATTACTCAACAACTAAGTGAGGGTAAAGTTCCCTCACCCTTCCTATCTCCATCCATTTTTCCTTGCTTGGTTTTACCACTTTGAGACCAACTCGAAGATATTCCACATCACCTCATTGTGTAGTCCAAATTCTTCTATCGAGAATAACATCTTCATGTAGCTCGTCCAAATATTCTAGAGAAAATCCATCAATTGTTGGAACCTGAATTCTTTCATCTTCATCTATAATCATTGGAGGCTCATAAAGCTTCAAATTCTCAACATTTACCACTAAAAACATTTGCATGTAAGGTGGTAGATCTAAATGAAAGGCATTAGTACCAATCTTCTCCAAGATCTTGAATGGACCATATCGGATTAGCCTTAGATTTTTACCTTCATATTTCATTCTATCCTTGTTGATATGTAACCATACTTTATCATCGACTTTAAATTGATGATCAACCCGATGTTTTTCATGCCTTGCCTTGTACTTTGCTTGGATTTTTTCCAATTGTTCTTGTACTTCTTGATGTACCTATTGAATTCTTTGAATGAAATTTTTAGTTTTATCTGTATCATCATGTCCATCTTCTTTACTTACTTCTCCAAAAGAAAATTCCATAGGTGATTTAGGCAAGTACCCCAAACATACTTCAAAATGAGTTTTCTGAGTAGAAGAATGCATGGCATGATTATAGGCATGTTGTACATAAGGAAATTGTTCATACCATAACTTAGGATGCTTGTTGCAGTATCCTTGAAGTAGATGTACCACTATTATGTTTACCACCTCTATCTATCCATCTGTTTGTGAATGAAAATTTGTGCTCTTCTTAAACTTAGTGTCCATGATTTCCCATAAATGAGAACAAAACTTTCCCAAAAAGTGAGAGTCTCGACATGATATAATAGATGTAGGAAGTCCAAAATGAACCCATACATTAGCAAAGAACATTTGTGTTGTCTGTTCATCCATGACTTGTTTCTTGCATGGCATCAAAATACACATCTTGTTGAATATATCCACAACAACATATAGATAATCATGACCTATCCTGGACATCGAAAACCCCCCTACAAATTCCATGGAGATACTTTCCCATGGCTGAGAAGGTATTGGGAGTGGTGTATATAACCCCAACTTTATGTGGCTAAGCTTACTTGTGGCACACATAACACACCCTTTGATATACTTGGAAATTGTTTCATTCATTCAAGGCCAATAGCAATACCTCTGCAACTGTGCAACGGTCTTACTAACCCCAAAATGACTAGAAATGAGAGATGTATGATCATCTCTTATTATAATTACTCTTTCATCTCTGGGTATACAAATCTTTCCAAGATGATATAACAAATTGTCATGCATATAATAATTTGACTGCTGATTTCCATGAGTTAATGCATCGTATACATCTTTAAAATCATCATCCTTAACATATTGTTCTGGATAACTTTCATGTGCTAAAGGATTATACCTGAGTATTGTGGATGCATTAATTACTAGTCTTGACAACATATCTGCAACTTTGTTATGAATACCCTTCTTATACTTGATTACCAAATGAAATTGTTGTAAGAAACCCATCCACCTGAAGTGTCGTGATTGTTGTAGCTTGGTATGTGACTGCAAATACTGTAATGGTTGATGATCTGTATGAATAATTGTCTCCTTTCCCATTAAGTAATGCTTCCATTTCTTTACATTGTGTATCAATGCATACAATTCCTTATCATATGTTGGATAGTTAATCATAACCTGAGAAAATGTATCAGAATGATAACATATAGGTTTACCTCGTTGCATCAAGACTGTGCCCATAACATATCCGCTTGCATCAATTTGAATCTCAAATGGCTGTTGTAAATCCGGCAGTGCCAAAACTGGTGCAGTGCTTATCTTTTCCTTCAATGTCTCGGAGGATTTATGTTGCTTGCCTCCCCATTGAAAGACTTGTTTAGCACTTGTTAATGCATGTAGAGGAATTGTTATGTATGAAAAATTAGCAATGAGTTTCTTCTAGTACTGTACCGCTCCGAAGAAGCTCCTGACTTCTGTGACAGTAGTTGGCTTGGGCCCTTTCACAATGACTTCTACTTTTGCATGGTCTATTTTTAGCTGGCCATTCCCTACAATGTAACCCAAATATACCAGAGAAGTTTTACCAAATTAACATTTAGACATTTTTACATATAGTTTCTCCTTCTTCAAGATTTCAAAGACTGTCTTGACATGCTTTATATGATCTTCTCATCTTCGACTAAAGATCAATATATCATCTAAAAAAGCGATAACAAAATCATCTATGTAGGGTCTGAATACATCATTCATTACCCTCACAAATGTTGTTGGTGCATTACATAAACCAAATGGCATAACTAACCATTCAAACAATCTTTGTTTGGTCTTGAAAGCAGTTTTCCATACATCACCTTATGTTACTCTGATATGATGGTAACCACTTCTAAAATCCAACTTAGTGAAATACACAACATTCTTTAACTGATCTAATAAGTCGTCAATTATGGGAAGAGGATAACAGTTCTTTACGTTAATCTTGTCCAGGGCTCGAAAATCAATACACATCCTCCACATGAAATATTTCTTTGGAACTAATAAAATAGGAGAACCACACGGAGAGGAGCTTGGCCTGATGATTCCTTTATAGAGCAACTCCTGAAATTGCTTCTTTATTTATGAATTCTCGATCACTGATGACATGTACATTCCAATGTTCGGAAGAGGAGCATCCTACTGCAAATATATTTCATGTTCAACCTCCCTCTTAGGAGGCAACCCTATAGGTTCTTGAAAAAACTTGTCATAATTAGATATGATGTTGACAATATCCTGTTTATGATATGGATCATAACTTGATAATGCATCTATTATATCTTCTTTTTATTTCACTATCATGAAAACAAAAGATTTACTTGCACTCATGAGTCTCTTCATTTTCCCTGTGCTCACTAAATAAACATTAGTCCTGATACGATGAGCTCTGACAATATATTCAACCCCATCCTTGGAAATATGATATTTATTCTCTTCGTTGTAGAATATGGCCTTCTTGTCAAATATATATGGACTACCCAAAACAATGTTGCAAATGTCAAGAGGCACAACATCTAATTCCACCTCGTCAAATAACTTAGCTGTAATTACAAATTTGATCTTACATTGTTTCGTTACCTGAAACTTAGCATCTTCACACACCCATCCTAATGGATAAGGCCTTTTGTGAGGTGTCATCTTCAAACCCATCTTCTTAACAATTTCTTCATATATTAGGTTAACTTGAGACCCACTATCAAATAAAGTATCTACCTTTTGTATGCTTGACTATAACTTTGACATGAAAAAGCTCGCTTCTTTTCTTTTGATCGGTATCATTTTCCAATTTGGTGGATTAAACTGAAGAGTTACAATTGATAGTTGATATACCTTTGCTTCATATTTCCATGATCTTAGATTCATCTATGGAGTCTAATCCTAGATCCTGATGAGTTGATGCAACAATCTTCTGCTTCCCTTTATCCTTGAATTTCTTTAGTCGTAATTTTGGATGCAACTTCCAACACCATGTTTCCTCGTGTCCCTTTTTCTTACAGTGGGAACATGTAGGTATTTCCTCAACTTGCTTCACTGTGGTTGTTGTCTTACTCTTCCATTTACCTTTTGGTTTCTTTTCAAAATTGTATGGCTTATTATCTTCGCTTGCATGCTTACCCTTACTAGCCTCTAGATGTGTATCTTGTACAGACACCTTATCAATGTTAGTAGGGTTAAACATTAAAATAGTACGACGAAGATATGAGTGCATGCTACCAATATACTTCAGAAGAGTTTTATGAGTATACAACATAATTCCTAATGCTAATTCCTTCTTTTTAAATTCCGATGTATATGCTTGAATATTTTGTCCCTTACCCTATCTTAGACGTTTCCATTCTACCATTGTCATTTATGTATGTGCCAGTGGATAGAATTGTTTTCTTATAGACTTAGTAAACTTATCCTATGAAGAGATTACTTTACCCTTTTGAACAAGATCAACTTGCATCTTACTCTCCCACCATATCAAGGCAATGCCACTTAGTCGAAGAGCAACTAACTATATCTTTGCAACCTTGTCTAAGATATTTTAAACCCTGTAATATACCTCTATTTGCTTGATCCAGTTGTCCAATTTATTAGCATTCAAATCTCCATCATAGGTTGACAATTCAAACTTGACATCCAACTTTAATAATGGCATATTAAGATCAAACTTCTTAGAGGACTTCTTTCGACGAGAAGAATGCTCACTTGCCTCTGAAGAAGACGATGATGATGAGGATGATGAAGGGGGATCTAAAGGTCCACCACCTTCACCTCCTCCTCCTTTTATCGAAGATTCTTTGCTTACATGCTTTTGAATTCTTCATTGCAAATCCTCTATTATCTCCCTCAATTATTGGAGTGTAGCCCTAATATCTCCATGGTTCATGGACTAATTTTCTTCTTCTCCTTTTTCAGAAGCCATATTATGTCTTCAAAATCTTTTTCCAATCTCGAAAATATAACTTGCAAGCTCTCCTTTACCAAGTTTGAGTTTGGATCTTGTAAGCATTCACTTGCAAACACTTGTCAAACTAGCTCTGATACCAACTTGACCCGAAAAATACTTAGATGATGATTATTTTAAATACACATAAACATCTACTTGATCTTCGAAATAAAAATGATCGCTTGATTGATTGCAACTACATATGAAATACTTATCGAACCATATACACATTAATGATAAATAACTTACAAATAATCGAGCATAAAAATGAACAACAATACTGAAATCACATACATAAGTTTCATAACGAAGTTCACCCAATTTGGGCTACGTCTCCAGGTCCACTTCCAATAGAGACCTATTTATTAATGCTCAAATGCTTGTGTCTTACAATGACCTTTTTACATGTTTCTCAAATCCAAAAATGAAATGCACCATTAGATTCCTTGCGAAAAATCGTGAAAAATGAGTATAAAGTTCTTGAAATTCCATCAAGGGACCTCTCAACATGCTTTATAGTGTAGCCTCAAATCCCATATACCCTTGGGAACACACTTCGAGACATGACTTTGCATTAATGAATGACTCTAAAATCCTTGGTACATGTGCCATTAAATAGAGCATGGGCCCTTAACTGTCCTCCAGAATCCACGTTTGGCATTAAATATAATTTGGTAGGTTTTCATAACCAACCCACACTTGTAGCAAAATTGGTTAAGTCGTTGGGTTATATATGGAAATTCAAGTGTTTGAGCCCCACCGACCGCCATATATTGGGGTCATTTTGTTATATGGTTATCGAACCATATATTACATATATAACATGTGGTTTAAACCTCCCGCACGAGTATAGGACCGATGGTTATATGAAATATTACAACGACCATGGGCTATGGGATATGGGAGCTCAAGATAGATCCTGGAAATAAGGAGACCATCTTAAAATGGCTAGTTCCTACTAATGTCACTGAAGTTAGGAGATTTTTTGGGGAGACACAGAACCTACAAAAGTTCATAGCGTCCTTTTCAGTGATAGCTGCACCACTCCACATCAGAACAACGAGTGGTAAGATTTTCCAATGGGGAACGAATCAACATAAATCTTTCGACAGGTTGAAAAAGATAGTTAAGCACCAGTTCTCACATTATCTAACTTACATAATCATTTCAAAGTAGAGACAAATGCAAGTGGGTATGATGTGGGAGCAATTTTGATACTAGGAGGTAAGTTGGTATGATATCGTTCCAAGATGTTTTATGGGGGGTTTTGAAATACCCTACCTATGATAAGGAACTCTATGCCCTCATTCAATTTGTTAAGAAATGGAAGCACTATCTAATGGGAAAGGAAACTACTATTCACATTGATCACCAACCATTGCAGTATTTGCAAGCCTAGAGTAAGCTTCAACAAACCAAACATTACAAGTGGATGGGGTTTTTGCAACAGTTTCATCTAGTCATCAAGTACAAGAAGGGAATCACTAATAAGTTGGAAGACATGCTTTCAAGGCCACCAATATCCAACATTGAAACTTTGGGAACTCTTGTGCACACAAAGCCTTTTACCCATGATTCATACAAAGAGGTATACACAGAAGATGAGGACTTTAGAGAGGTGTTAAAATAGCTATAGGGACAAATTCATGTAGAATAAGGTGACGATAAGGATAGCTATCATATCCATAATGGATTACTCTACAAGATCAATAAGCTTTGTGTTCCTAAAGGTGAAATTATGCAACTTATCAGAGAGGCTCACACCTCCAAGGTTGCATGACATTTTGGTGTTGGGAAGATAGTTGCTAACTTACAAAGGCATGTGTATTGGCCTAGAATGCAAGAAGATGTGGCTCGATATATTAGAGGATGCATGCTTTGTTGTACCAACAAGTTCAATAATAGGAAGCAAGGTATATACCATCCATTAATTCTACCTACTCAACCTTGGGAAAGCATTTCCATGGATTTTTTCAGTGGTTTGCCAACAACCAGGAAAGGACATGACTATCTACTTGTCGTAGTTGGCAGGTTCAACAAGATTGTATTCTTATGCCTTGTAAAAATACCATCAAAGGATATGAAGTAGCAAGCATGTTCTTGATCCAGGTGGATATTGGTGGCCACCCACCTATTCCAACTGGATCCTCTTGACAATTTTTAGTTCAACATGTTCTTCTGTAATTCTTTGTAATTGTGAGTTCTACACTTTCAGGGTTGTCTGAAGCCCTACACAACTTCCAGGTGGATATTGGTGGTCGCCCACCTAATCCAAATGGCTTAGTTTGGAAGTTTTCATGTCAGTACATATTTTTGTACACCGCACCCACAACCCTACACCATCGGTTGGCTTTGCCAAGGAAGAGATCTCCACGTCATCCAACAATGTTGTCTGCCCTACGACATCAAGCCTTTCAAAGACAAGGTATTGTGTGATATTTCTCCCCTTGAAGTTTGTGATGTTCTTTTAGGACAACCATATTTGTGGAAGTGACATTCTATGTATGAGTCTAGACCCCACAGTGTTATTATTACTTTGGGTAGACAATTGTACAGGATACTAGAGGTAGCGTTGCCTACTGTTACGTCTTTAATCTCTAATAAGAAATGTAGCAAGGTCATTTCACAGACCGAGAAGTTCGTCTTCTTTGTGATTCACGCTCACAGTAAGCATAAGGTCGCTGCCACATCTGTGGCCTCTACATAGAGCCTCTCTTTACAGTAGAAGCAAGTGGACGGGATTGTGGAAGACTACAGAGACATATTCTCCTCACCCAATGGGGTATCGATGCACTACCAAGTCAAGCATCCAATTGATCTAACTCCCAGTTCACCTCTGCCTAATGGACCAATATATCACTGCTCGTTGATGGAAAATGACGAAATCAAGTGTCAGATCTAAGAGATGCTTCAAAAGGGGCACATCAGACCCAACTCCTCCCCTTGCAAAATCCCAATTGGACTGGTGCAGAAGAAAAATGAGACCTGGAAACTCTGCATTAATTACAGAGCATTAAAAAAAATCACAGTCATGAACCGGTACCCAATTCCCAGAATTGATGAACTTCTTGACCAACTCAAGGGGGAAAAGTTCTTCAACAAGATTGACCTAAAGTCTAGCTACCACCAGGTTCCCATCAAACCAATCGATGTATGGAAGACAACTTTCAAATCTAAAGAAGGTCCGTTCGAACGACTGGTCATGCCCTTTGGCTTAACAAATGCACCAACCACTTTCATGAGGTTGATGGATGATGTATTGAGACCCTTCACCAACTCTTTTGTGGTGTTATATTTGGATGAGATCCTCATCTTTAGTAGGACTTGGGAGGAGTACGTGCAACATATTCAACAGGTTTTGAGAACTCTGCGACAACACAAGCTATATTCCAACTTGGAAAAATGCTCCTTTGGCATGAATATGATCCAATACTTGGGATACATTGTTGATGAGCATGGGGTACATGTTGATCCATCTAATATCCAAGTCATCCGTGGCTGGAAAGCCCCAACCACACTAACCAAGCTTTGGAGCATCTTGGGACTTGCCAACTTATATCGACGGTTCATGTTGGGATTCTCCCATATTGCATGGGCCCTCAACCAAGTGACCAAGGGCGGTGACAGAGAAAAATTTTCGTGGGGGAAGTAACAATAATAAGCATTTGATGATTTGAAGCATCGCTTGTGCTCAACTCCAGTACTCTCCTTACCCGATCTGTAACAACTGTTCAAGATTGATATTGATGCATCCGACTATGTTGTAGGTGCAATTCTCACTCATCACGGTCATCCGATAGCATACCATAGTGATACACTCTTAGATAATATCTAGAAATACCCCACCTATGACAAAGAAATGTATTCCATTGTACAATCATGTCGTCAATGGAAAAATTACATTCTAGGAAAGGAGATAATCATCCACACTGATCACAAGCCTCTGCAATTCATACAGACACAGGGGAAGTTGCAGAATGACCATCATCAAAAGTGGTCCACCTACCTGTAACAATTTCATCTCAACATTAAGTATAAGACAAGGAGCACAAATCGTGTTGTTGACTGCCTCAGTCGACCTCCCGTGGCTGCACTCACCACCGTGCTCCATTCCCGTGGGAATGAGGCATCTGGGTGGCCCCAACTTTATTAACAAGATCCGGACTTCGCCACCACCTATCAACTCTTTGGTACATGCTCGAATGTCATCTATTTTCACAGTCAGGATGAATTGTTATGCCATCTAAGCCATCTCTATGTTCCTGCAAGAGAGCGTGAAAAGTTGATTTGGGAGACTCACTACAGTCAGATGGCAAGACATTTTTCCATGGAGAAAACTATGGTCATTCTACAGAAACAATTTTATTGGCCAAAACTTCGACAAGACGTCAACAAGTATATCAGATCTTGCATTGTTTGTGCCATTGCCAAGCCAACCATCAAGAAGCAAGGCTTATACACCTCTCTTCCTACTCCTGAGAGGCCTTGGGAATCCATCTCGATGGATTACATGTATGGCCTTCCATCCACCAAGCAAGGAAATGATTGTGTATTTGTGGTAGTTGATCGGTTTTCGAAGATGACGATTCTCACAGCCTGCAAGAAGAGCATCACAAAGACAGATATTTCCAATTTCTTCTTCGAACGAGTGTGTTTCCATTTTTGGATACCACATACCATCATCTCCGATCGGGACAACAGGTTCCTCAACACATTTTGGTTGAGACTCTGGTCACTTTTGGACACCAAACTCACTAAATCCACTTCCTTCCACTCTCAAACCGATGGCCAAACAAAGGTCGCCAATCAGATGATTGTGCACATCATGCACATGTATAACTCTAAGAATCCACATACATGGGATGAGAGTCTTCGCTATGTTCAACACAACTACAACATGGCTCTCCATAGCTCCACCAACCATAGCCCCTTTTAGGTGGGGTTGGGATTCCAACCCTTGGGTCCCATTCATGTTGCACTACCTCTTGAAACAACACAGTCAAATTGTTCTCATGTTCAGTCTGAGGCCAAAAAATCCACTAGATTCATTGAGCGGATTCAGCACATTCACCAACAGGTCCATGATATTTTGCAGAAAGCCAATGCCAAGTATAAGCAACACCATGATCAACACCGGGTACTGCACAAATTTCAGGTGGGAGACAAGGTCTGGTTACATTTGTAGAAAGAATGCCTTACAAGGTCCCATTGGAAGCTCTGTAGACTTCGCTATGGGTTGTACACTATCACCAAGGTTGTGGGTGACAATGCTTTTGAGCTCAACACTCCCACCTTCCTTGGATTGCACCCAGTGTTCAATGTGAACCTCCTTCGACCATATTTTCCACCATTATTGGACACCTCAGAGATCGCAGAATAGTTCACACCAATAGATCTCAACCCTGATTGCATGGACCATGCATCCACTGATCATATAGTGGACACACATGTCAAGGGAACTCGCTAACAAAGGATCCAACTTTATCGGGTTGTCAAGGTAGGGTAGCTCTTGCACCAAGGAAAGTGGCTCACCTAGAGCTAAATTCAATATAAATTTCCTCACCTGATGGGGGCACTCAACGCAATAGAGACCATTGCTTCCTAAGGGTGGAGGACTGATCCAAGTGGATATTGGTGGCCACCCACCTATTCCAACTAGCTCCTTTTGGCAATTTTTAGTTCAACACGTTCTTCTGTAATTCTTTGTAATTGTGGGTTCTACACTTTCGAGGTTGTCTGAATCCCTACACAGCTTCCAGGTGGATATTGGTGGCTGCCCACCTAATCCAACTGACTTAGTTTGGTAGTTTCCATGCCAATACATCTTTTTGTACTTCTAGAGTTGTTTTGAGGCCCTAAACAATGTTTTTTTTGTCTTGCTACAGTCAAACTATAGAAAAATTCAATTTTTATGACATAATGTGTAGTTCTTGAAAAGACCTTTCCAACGGACTATCACGTGCCTAAAATGGAGGTCGTATGCAAAAGTTACGACCCCGGGAAGTTGAGGTACCAACTTACCCATCGAGACCCACATAAATTTTGGCGTTTCATCTCATAGGGTTATGTTTTTGGATGTCTATGGTTTTGACATTCATGAGTAGTGTTAAAAAGGCCTCTGGAGCCTCATTGTAATGATTCTGCTCAGACGGATGCGCGTAGCAACCACATCTCTTCTCAAAGATAACTACCACCATTCAAGCAAATTGTTTTCAGTTCTGCAGTTTACAGTTTCATACTGTTTTATTTCTTCAATAGAAGTTATTGTTCACTGGATATATGTTGTTGTTCTCCATATCTTTGTGTTATTGCATTTAGTCTGTTATTCATTTCATTCTGCTCATAAATCCAGATTAGTTATGTAATGGGATACTAAGGAGCATCATCTTAGACAGGGATACCCGATTTCTCAATGCCTTTTGGACTACAATTTGGAAAAAGATGGGCACAAAGTTGAAGAGATCTATAACATTCCACCCACAGATAGATGGGTAGAAATAAGTATTCAACAAGACTTTGATACACATTTTGAGGGGTTGCAATCAAAAGCATATGAAAACCGAGGATGAAAAATTGATCTACATTCAACACTCTTATAACAGAGTAGTCCATACTTCTACTGGTAAGTCACCTTTTGAAACTTGCTTTGGGTATTTTCTACCTTCTCCCTTGGATGTTATCTATGGACAACAAGGAGGAATGAGGGAAGACATCATAGGAGAAGCGTTGAAAGTGGAGAAGATTTTTGAAAAGATTAGGTAGATCCACTTACAAGTAAAGAGACATTGAAGAAGTCACAAGAAAGGTACAAGGCCCGACATGATCATCACATAACAGAAAAATCATCCAAAGTGGGAGACGGAGTTTGGTTGCAGTTGAATAAGGAAAGACTATAGGGTGCTGGTAGAAAGATCAAGGCTCTGTGGTATGGCCCTTTTAAGGTATTGGAGAAGGTGAGTGATAATGCCTACAAACTCAATATACCCCCATACATGTGTATTTATTTAGTAGTGAATGTGGAGAATTTGAAACTGTATGAGCCTTCCATGTTGGATTAGAAAACTAAGGAGCAAGCCCTACCTACATTAGAGGACTTAGTGCCAAAATCTCAAGTAGATTTGGAAGAAGATTTTTTTTTGCAGAAGAAGTCCAAAACTACCAGATAGGGGCAGCATGACCTTTGGCAGATTAGGTTGAAAGGAAAACTTCCAGGCAAAGAAAAATGACCATCCAAGGAGAAGGAAAAGGAAAACTTTCCTCACCTCATTTAGTAAAATCTTTTGGGGACCAAAAGCCTCCCTAAATGGGGAGGTATGATCTGAAATGGATCATCATATATTTTGTCATTTATCTTAGTACTTTCTAGGGTGGAAAAATTAGAGGAATTGGATTGCAGGGCCCATTTTAACAGTAGGTCCCAGTTTGGAGATATGGGGATGGTGTTGCTTTCATTTGCCTATTATTTTATTTTCATATTTTAGTTGTTTTCTATAAAAATAGAGCAATAAGCTAGATATAACAAATATGAGATATAAGGAAATAAACCTGCATAATAAAGATTTCAGAGTATTATAAGATCTGTTGTGACAAACTATTCTAGCGAAATATCCACAACAATTTACATATCAAAGAACATGGTAGACATATACAACAACATGGTCTAAATTAAAATCAATGAAGATGAGTTGAAAAAGGAGGAAGACAATGTGGGACTACAATATGGAAAATTGTTTGAAGAGAAGGATGTAGAAGAGGAAATGTGCCCATCTCACTAAAGACCATTGAAAAGTCATGTACAATTCAATGCTACAAGAAGGGAAAATGGATATAACACACCAAAAGAGAACAACTATACTACATATATAATTTCAACAGATAGGGGGAGGTGAAAGTGCAAAATTACTTGAAGCTTAAAATCCCATGGCATGAAAACCAAGTAATAGCACAATAAGAACATGCTCACACAACTTGGGATGTGAAACAAGAAGATGAGAACAACCCAATGAGTCATGGAAGGAAAGGTTATGTTGAGTATGTCGAAATGGGGAGGTAGAAATTGAGTAGGACTTTCTACCCCCACTTTGCAACATATTTACAAATTAGGGAGAGGTTGAATTTACATATCAAAGACTAGGATTCAACATTTCAAGAGAATCTAATGAGATGTACAACAAGATTGGTTGAGAAAATGATGCAAGCAAGAAACATGGTTGATTGTCGAGTTATTGGGATAGTTAGTCAATTAATCCTTGATGCAAAGTGAAAAGAACCAAATCCATGAATGGATCCTATCATTACACTAGCAACTCTAGTTATCAAAATTTCTTACTTTATTCTCTTGGAAAATTATGCACAAAATATAAACTTTATTATTGCTTATGACCATTTGATTTAATGAATAGTTTAACCATACATATTATTTCTATCTATATATCTTTCTTTTCCTTAGATCATATTTTAACTCTTTTGAATTCAGTAACTTTTATTTTATTTCATTTTCCTTTATTTTTCTTATATTAATTTTATTTATTTTTCATTTTTATATATTTTTAATTATTTTGTTATTTACTTTAGTTTTTTTTTTCAATAATATTTTTATTTTTTTATCCTTTATATGTTAATGATAAATAATAATTAACATAAAATCAATTCAAATAATTAAAAAAATAAAAAAATCCTTAATTTAAAAAAATTATAAAATATTAAATTGTAAACCAAATTTTAATATTATATCATAAATAAAATAGAAACCAAATGCAAATCCTCCTGGGGATATATACATCTAGTACATTTAAATAAAAATAAATTACATTATATAATACGACCTTAGATGTTAGAAACAAGGTAAAATCAAAATGCAAATCCTCCATGAATTTGGAAGGATATAGACATCTCATACATTTAAATAAAAATAAATGATATTATATAATACAAACTTACATGTTTGAAACAAGATAAAATCAAAATGCAAATCTTTCATAAATATCTCATACATTTAAATAAAAATAAATTACATAATATACCATAATTTTCAAATAAAACACTTAAAAAAATCCCAATAACATCCCCAAGTCATATATGTAAATAAAAAAAAAATTAATATGCATTATGTGTTAATAGTTAGTTAGGGATAGACATGTCCTCTTTTTTATATATATTTGGATAACTATTATTGTTAGTTAATGTTTCAATGATTTGCCTAATGGTTAAGAACATGTGTTTCTTCATAAGAGGTCACAAGTTCCAATCCAGAAGGGGTAGGGTATGTATATTTCTGTGGACTTTACCTGTCAAATTGTTGGGCGAAATGGGTCCCTTGTTCCACAAACAAGGGGGTCTCATACACCAATTTGGTGTCTGGCTTGGCCGTGACCTTAAAAAGAAAGAAAGAAAGAAATAATTATTAAATGTAATAATTTTTTTATAATTTAAATTTTTTTTTATAAGGATTGGTGGATTTTTATTCATTAAAGGGTGAAACCTAGATCGCCAAGTACAAAAAAGGACATCCAAATAAACACATAAAATTACGACTTATCCATAACATCATTTAACCACTTGCCTATCTCATTTCTACTGTTTCTCCAAAATCTAAGATTACTGCAAATTTGAACATAGTAAAGCTAGTAATAAATATCGATTATAGATAAAGCAAATCAAAGCATAATTATTTTGCAGTAGTGTTGTCATTTGAAACCCCCTCTTCATTGCCCGAAGGCGCAGCCGGATCATTTAGATCCGAAATTGCAGGCGCATCCCTCTTGGGTGAGCTTCCATTAACCGACGTTGAGCCAAAGTTCCACTGAGCAAACTGCAACTGAAATTCCTCCAATTGATTCCTCAGAGCTGCCACCTCGTCTTGAAGCTGACCCACCAGGTCACGACGTTGCACAAGGGTGTCTCTAACGAATGAAATAGTGGAATTAAGTGCATTGACCGAGATAACCAGTCTTTGTCGATCCATAAACTCCTCATACTCCATTGTCTTGTCATGTTGATCTCTGTGTGCTCTGTTCACAATGACTTCCAGCTTCCTAGAACCCATAGATTCTCTAATAATCAGACACAACCATAGGCCTCTAAACTTTCCCACGCTCAACTTCATGAATCTAGCCCAAAACGTAGACCAAATAACAAACCCATCGGGCATAGGAGGGGACACAAACAATTCCCAAAATGAAAATACCCAGGCAACTGCAAATGAGAAAATTAGAAAGCAACAATCTATCGTCAGCGGGACAATCCCAATTATCACCAGGCTATCCATCAATTTGCTTCCAAAATTAATAACAATTTTCCAATCGTGCTAGATCGAAACAATACATGAATCACTTACCCTAACTAAACTTTCCAAGCATGCAATCTTTATTTTTTTGTGCAAACTCCCAGGCGGGCTGACGAAATCCATGTTGTCCTCTGCACTGATTTATACCTTGCTCCGTCTTCCATTAACCACCATGATGGGAACCTTCCATTCTGATGACATCTCCCTCAAGCGAGGAGTGATTAACCTTTGCCCCCGTACCATCTCCATCCTGTGAATCTAATACCCACAAGCCATATTTCAACTCAATCTTGACGTCGTCATCAATTAACGATGCTCATCAGGGGCCAAGACGAGACGACTCATGCACCATTTAATGGCATGATTTATTCCATGAATCACATTGCGTGCGACCCTAGCGCCCACGTTATCCCTGCGAGCCCCACCCCAAATCCAAGAGCTACTCATTAGGGAGGGGGGGCTAGACTTTCTGCTCTATTGATCCATAATGAACTAGGGGCTAATCTAATAGCTTTGTTGGCCATTTCATTGGCTACTGTGTTTTTTTCTCGGAGAACATGAAAA
Organism: Picea engelmannii; assembly: GCA_009831015.1. Taxonomy (NCBI): domain Eukaryota; kingdom Viridiplantae; phylum Streptophyta; class Pinopsida; order Pinales; family Pinaceae; genus Picea; species Picea engelmannii. The sequence continues at coordinate 619,263 of ML778710.1, forward strand.
ATCTGAGTAGAGAGGGAGGATAAATTGAGTCGAATAAGTCCAATGAGGACCTTCAGACCAATATCCTTTGGATCAAAACATGTCACAAAATATTTGATGATATTTTTTGAATCACCCACAATATTCAACTGTTAGATTCGTCGTTGTTTGGCGATTTGAGTCTCTTGATAAATCGCATAAGCCTCAGCCTTATTGTTCAAAGACAACCCAAGATTCCAATAAAATTCAACTTCTCAATTTCCTCCGAGACCATAGAACACCCCCACACCTGCCTCCCCTAAATTAAATTTAGTTATTAATAAACAATAAAAATATATATTGTTAATTATTAAATATGTGTTGATTAATGAAAATTATGCCTACTTAAAATAATTCACTAATAATTTATAAAAGACAAACATCCAGTCTTATCACTTAAAATGGAAAGAACAATTTCAAGTAGGAAGATAATCAATATTCTTTATCATTATTTTTTTTTCCCAAAAATATAAATTTATACAAATTTAGATCTTTACACAAAGTTGAAAGACAAGATAATATCAAATTTGATATTATGAAAATAAGGTTGATGAAGACACGTGTGTATGGGAATAAAAACTCACATTGTACCAAATTGTCAAGATTTTGCAAAGTGCGAGATTCCTTGGCAAGTGAGGTGGGGTTGGCTTTCTATACACATGATACCACAAAATAACGTGTGATCAATGCTTATCCAACGTTATCCAACTACATCAACCTGGCATTGTACAATATGTTACAATAAACATTGATAACAACTTAACCACAACTTAACCCTTGTTAACACAAAGCAGTCAAAGTCAAATTTTTAATGATAGTGGGTAGTTTTAGATTTTAATTTTTTTTTATAAAAATTGCCATAAGAAATTTGTTGGGTTGGTAAGAGTATGATATTATTATTATCTTTATTAAAAATTATTTTTTTATTATTAATTTTTAAATATTTATTAATAAATTAAATTATTGTATTAAGAGAAATAAAATACATTGTATAACAATAATGTAAGGTTGTAAAAAAATTTAAATAAAATATTAATAATAAAAAAATGTTTTTTTGTTTGCGTGCTAAACTAGTATGTGATCTAAGAAAGCTATCAAAATCATCTTGGGTTTCTCGCATTTGGTCTGAACCATACCAACCTTTAATATGGTTGTATTTTTTTGGGTGTTTCCACTTGACTATCGCAAGTTTCGAACCTTGACTCCCTTATAGAATGAAACCCTCAAAATCCAAATTCAATCTAGCTAACTAGATTTGACAATAAAAATATAAAAATAAAAATAAATATTTAATACCATATAATATCTTAATTACAAAACCCAATACATTTTTAAAACTTGAAATAACATTTTTGAAACTTGAAATAGATGATGATGATGATGATTAACGTCCACTAAGACCGAATTGGTCTATCAGACCTTAAGAGGGTAAGTGCTTACTTGCCCTTCTTTATAATTTCGTTTCTGTGCTCGAAAAACATTAAGAGAAGCTTTCCAAGATCACCATAGTTTTGTTGAGTTAAGAGGTTAGGAAGGTTGGTAGTGTGACAAATATTTTGAAAATAAGATCTAATCTGGGTATAGGCTAGACAATCTAAGAGAAAGTGTTTTTTAGACAATCTAAGAGAAAGTGCTTTTCATCTTCAACCTTCTTAGTGTCACAAAGGTGACACACTCTTTCATTCCATGGCATTTTAGGAATTGACCAATGCCCAGTTTCACTATGGAGCTCGTGAGAATTTGTTCTTATCTTAGCAATGCTTATTTTTTTCTTTACACTTGTCAAAACCGATAGATACTTTTGATCTTCTAGATTAGGGTTGATTACATCCTTATAATACCTTGATTTTATTTTTTCCCCTAACTCTATATCACACCACATTTTCTCCTTAAATTTTGATTTGATGATATTTTTAATAGTATCTTTACTCTGCAAAATGGTGTCTTCCATAATTCCCCAATAGTTTAGCTAAGACTGGGCATCTTTATTCCATCCTCGCTTGAGTCGATGGTGGTTACAACTCGAATTTGAAGCAATTTTAGGAAGCCTATTGTCTTCCATGTTATTTAACTTGTTCTTATACATTAGGATCTAGTCATAGCCGTGCTCTTAATGGGGGAGAGACTTGTTTCTAAGAGGAGGACGAGATAGGGCGTATTTCCTTTAATTTTGAGATTATAGGTTATAATTTTTTTTTTATTTGCTCTATATTTCTCCAAGATTCACGAGAGATACTACAGCCCTAGACTTCACATCCATAAAGAATAACAGGTTTAACAAGAGTATCAAAGAGGAGTTTCTTCTTATCCCAACTCCAAAGATCGACTGATTTACAATTGTTTTCAAGCCCATAATAAGCTTTCCATCCCCCAATAATCCTTTTCTCAATGCTATAATTCTAGTTGAGCTTGTGGTGAATATCAATTCCAAGATATTTGTATGAATTCACTTCTTCCAAGCTGTTGTTGTCATATACGAAGGTATCATAAGTGATCTTATTGGATTTAATAATCATGACCTTAGTCTTATCAGTATTAATAGTCATACCCATATTGGAGCAAAAAATCGTAAGGATTCTTAGTTGGTTTTCAAGATCATGGGGACTCCTTGCCATAAGAACAATATCACCGGCATAAAGAAGAAGATTGATGACTATACTAGTGAGAGTAGGGTCAACACAACCTGCTTTTTCCAAAAACAATCTTTTAACTTGTTAATGTATATGCCAAAAAGGGTAGGGGACAAGGACAACCTTGTTTGACTCCAATATTGCAGTTAATCTCTTTCGACCAACCCTTAGTGTTTTTAAACTTAGCAATAATGTTCTCATACATCCTTATTGCAGCAACCCTCAACTCGAGAGACACTTTTATCTCTTCCAACCTATTCCAAAGGTTTTTCCTAGGAACCATGTCAAAAGCTTTTCTAAAGTCAACAAAACAACAAAAAATATTGGTTTTAGTATTGCGGAACTCCTCTGCAATGATCCTAAAGGTAACAAGATGGTCCACAGTGGAATGATATCTCCTAAACCCAGCCTGGCCTTTAGCTCTTTTACCGCGACTTTCTAGCCAAACACTAATCTTCTTTTCCAAAATAATTCCATAAAGCTTGGCTAAAATCGAGCTAATCATAATGGTTCTATAATTAGAGGGATTTTTTCTATTCCCATTTAAAAAAATAAGAACAATGAGGTTTTGCGTCCAGGGTTTAGGGAAGCCCTCCTTGACTGCTAAATTGAAGAGCTTGTGTATGTGAGGGATAAGAATAGGCCCTCCAATTTTAAAAATTTCATCTTGGTAGCCTTCAATGTCCTTAGCTTTCCAATTTACAAGCCGATAATATGTATAAAATAAAATAATTTAAATAAAATAAANTATATATATATATATATATATATATATATATATATATATATATATATATATATATATATATAAACAAACATGTCCATTGGATGTAGCTTGGATGGTTAGGAAGAATGATTATTACCCTGAAAAATGATTGTTATCCTCTTCACTAAAATTCAATTTCAACAAATGATATGTTAAACTCTTAATGAATATATTATTGTAATAAATTTGAGCCCCAATATTAACAAAGCCTACAAAATTCCAAAAATATATTTTTCTATCCAAAAAACCAATGGTATACATATGTACCAGGATATGTCATAATGTTTTAATAATTGAAAGGTACATGATTGTCCCAAAAAGGCCAAAGAAAACACCAATTTATTCATTTGCATTAGTTGGTTTATAATTATGATAAATATAGTTTGTTGTATCTCCGACCCTAATTGTAGTTGGCATCAACCTGTCACATCCATGTTATAGTTTAATTCAAATTAAATATGGATATATTTCAACTTGAATAAACTTTATTTTTACTTTACAGTTTTACATTAAAAAAATAAATTAAAATTGATATCCAATTTCATTTATAAAAATTAATTATATTACTTCTTAATAATATTTATTTCATCACATTCATTCAATATAATTAATTATATTAAATCCTTAATAATATTTATTTCATCAAATTCGTTCAAAATTGAAATCTAATCTCATTTATAAAAACTGACTGCAACATTTTTATACTAATAAAACAATTTACATCTTACATTTAAAAAAATATAAATCGCTTTCATTCAATTAAACAAAATTTAAAAACAAAAACATTTACACCTTTCGGAAAAAAATATTAAATATTAATAAACAATAATAGTATAAATCAGTATCTTAATTTCGAATTCTTGAACATCGCAGATTCTGTAATTTCCTATATCACAGCAAAGCTACCGACCAGTGAAAGCGTAGATTTAATTGGTCGTTGGTTGTTGTAAATACTGCTTATTCATCTCAATATCTTTTTCTCAACTCATCTAATCAGATTAGGTTCTGTTTTTCACCCTTTTTCTCTCCCATCATAACCCATCTATTGTCTTTTGTTTAAACCTGTTTAATCCCCGTCCAAACCCAATCCAATGTGCTATATAAATTTTCCCAATTGGGGTTTCATTTCCCATCCGCCCCTGCTTCATTTCTGCATGTATTATATRCATCATACTTGGCTCCTGATTTTCCCTTGCAGGARTTCATTTGGGTGCGCTGAGAAAAAGGTATGTGATCTGCGATCCCTCATTGAATGTTTCTGTTACATATTGTCTTGTTTCATACACATTAATAGCAGTAGATGAGGAGAGAGAGAGAGTTTGTTTGTTGTCTGGATGGGCCATTGTCTGTTGGGCTGGTTCTAGAAATAGCTATAAGTCAATACATTTTTGTAGGAATCTGCCTAAATTTGTAATGCATGAGATCAGGAGATTCTGATCTGCTTCTGTGCATTGTTTCAATGGGTATTAAAAAATCTTCCCACGTTTTGTTTCTGTAGAGATCTAGAGCCTCATGGTCACCAGCTGTTGTCATTTTGCATAGTTTTGACATGGGATAAACTCTCGGTGTATAGGAAATGATTTTGATTATGCATTTTTGTTTCCTTGGGAAGAAATCTGAGTGGTGACCTCACTTTCTTAAATGTCTGTTCTATTACTGGCAATATGTTATGTTATCTCCGTTTCAATGTTTGCCTCGGCTTTATTGGTTTTACTTCAAAAGATAGAAAACCACCCTTTAGAAAAAGGTTGGGAAGAAAATGGTCTGGCATGTCTATGCTGAGCCTTGAACGTGCAAGGCTTGCTTTCTCTCAAGGTATACAAAGGCAGACTAAGGGGCGTTTACCAATCCCCCTGTTTGAGATAGCTTTGTTAGATCCTATGCTACCAGAAACGAGAAACAGGAAACTTAAAATGGAAACGGAACAACAAATGGGGCTAGCAGGTTAAAGGAGATAAGAAATGTGAAGCCCCCAATTTGCATATATTATGCATATAAAATTGATAATTATGTACTAACGTAGTGTCAAGACAGGAAAGGGAATGGGAACATAACAAAAAAAGGCTCTCCTCGTCAGATCTGGTAACATAGGTTTGATTGTTTTGGGTAGGGATGATTTGGAAGCGCCCTGGATCTCTGGGATCATTATGAGCAAAAGCGAAACCTGATACACTGCTATTGAAAATCAATAAATGGCTGGTGCAGATCTCCCAATCCACGGTGAGAATATGGGTACCTTATAAAATTATAAGCATGGAGAGCGGTGAGCTTTGCCAGATAAGCTCAAAATCCAAATTAAAAAATTTGAAAAATCATTAATTTTGGTCTGATAACAGCTCCTGCCAGAGGTATTGATTTGAAATTGGAATAAAGTTCACACACACTTCATATTTGAACAGATTTGTAACTATCAAGAAAGCTTGTTACTCTGATGTTTTCTTTTGGGAGACAAATAAGGAAGGCTGTCTATTCTCTGGGTTTTAGCTTTATTGATCACATGTAATGGTCGAGGGTATTAAAATTGGTATCATTTTTCTCATATCTTGCAGTGCTTTCTGCCATGTGTTGTATGATGAACTGAAAATGTTGTTCTTATTCTTCATGTAGATTGGAAATATATAAAAGAAGATTACGTATGCTTTAATGTTTAATTTTCTTCTGTTACTGTTGCAGTTGTATTTGACACATCTGTAACATGGCTGGCATAGGAGGTTGAGATTTATAACTGTTTCATGGCTCTTAACGGTGTGTTCCTTACCCTGTGATTATAATTCTGGCAGTATTTTGTTGCTTTATGCTGATTCAGAAGGTTATATGAAAGATCAAATTACTTACAGTGCAATTGAGTTCATTGCTCGGTGATGCTTTTGCAGATAAGAAGGAAATGTGTGTCCCCAACAAACTTTCATGGCATCATGAGCTTGTATTGATTAACTGTAAATCTACAAGAAGAAATTTCAGGGCCGCATATGGAATGGCACTGACTCTTAATCAGTTTGAGATTAAAAGATCTTTAGCGATACAAAGGGGAATTGCACATTTTTCAGTCTTCGCTAAACCATGGTCTTGTAAAATTCCTATGGGCGAGGGATTTTTTGAACCTCTTTGAAACTCATCTGCTACAGCTAATAGTGAGTGCTAACATTGGTTAAGTTGATTGGGGAGAGGGGCAGATGATGTGTGGTTAAGTAAGATCTTATATAAATATTCCCATTCAGGAGTTCTTTGTCTATGGGGAAGGTTCACAATGTTGGAAGAACAACTCCATTGATCTGTGCTAACCAAACAACCATATGCAATTTGTTGTTCCGTTTTTAAAGCATGATTCGGTCATAGTTTGGATGCCAGGAACACTTACTAGAAGGGTTTCTTTGTGATGAGTTAAGAAACATTACAAAAATGATGCAAGTGGCCACAACCTGCGAAGTATTGAAGACAAAACCTAGAATCCATGCCACTGGAATATATATCAGCTCTTCCATGCGGCAACAATCGTTACCAACAAATGCCATGCCATGTAATAATGAGCCTGAATCTGCTCTTTTGCCAGGGCTTCCGGATGATGTTGCTAAGCATTGTTTGGCACTTGTGCCACGCATTCATTTCCAGTCTTTGGGGTCTGTTTGTAAGCCATGGAGGAAATTCCTTCAGAGCAAAGAATTCCATGTCGTGAGAAAACTGGCGGGTACAGTGGAAGAATGGATTTATGTACTGACAACTGATGCAGACACCGAAAGAACCCATTGGCAGGTTCTTAACTCTGTTCAAGGTAAATGGCAATCACTTCCACCAATGCCTGGTCCCATGAAGACAGGATTTGGTTATGTTGTGATTGATGGGAAACTTTTGGTCATGGCTGGTTTGTTTGAAGATGATTCTGGTACTGCTAAGGCGTCAGCAAACGTTTACATGTATGACTCTGCATTGAACAGGTACAATATTCTTCCATTTTATAACTGCATTAGGTTTGACTCCGTTGAATATTAGTGTACACCCTTCAGGATAACTTAACTTGTAATTGCAAAGTCCATAAACACCAGTTTTGTTCAGTTGGGAGTAGAATATTGGCAGAGCCTAATACACTACAGACAACCATTATGTTCAATCCCTTTGGAACAGTTTATTTGTTTCCTACAATTCGTTCTATGTGGTATTCTTATTGTTTTCCGTTGTTTCATCAAACTTCCTTTATGGAAACATTTGCATTGCTGGTGAGTGTAGGTGGAGTGAGCTTCCAAACATGAAGGTAGCGCGCTATGGCTTTGCTTGTGCAGAGGTCAATGGCCTTGTTTATGCGGTTGGTGGTCATGGAGAAAGAGATGAAAACCTTTCTAGTGTTGAGGTTTTTGACCCCAAAACAAATGAGTGGACCATGGTTGAGAGTCTAAGACGGCCCAGGTGGGGTTGCTTCGCTTGTGGCCTCGAAGGAAGGTTGTATGTCATGGGTGGCCGTTCAAGCTTCACCATAGGACATTCAAGGTGTATTGATGTTTATGATCCTGAAATCCATACTTGGGCAGAAATGAAAAATGGGTGTGTTATGGCTGTTGCTCATGCTGTTCTGGACAAGAAGCTTTTCTGTATGGAATGGAAGAATGAAAGGAAGTTGGCAGTTTTCAATGTTGTGGACAATTCATGGCAAAGAGTCCCTTTGCCACTGACTGGGAGCGTAACTGTTGGCTTTTGCTTTGGTATCCTGAATGGGAATCTGCTGCTCTTCCCCACCAAAATGGAGCCCTTATGTAAGACGCTAGTATATGATCCAAATGCTATGCCAGGTTTAGAGTGGCAAGCAATCGATATTAGACCATTAGGTATTTGTATATGCACTGTCACAATTACTGCATAAAGATTTAGTTGTTTCTGTGCTTACTAAGTTGTCAAGGACAAACCTTAGAACAATTTTGGGTTTGATTTATCCATCATTGTCTTTGGTCAAGTAGGGAATACCAATACTGCAGGATTACATAACTTTATAGTGCTTTGTCATAGTTTTAAAATAGTGCCTTCTTATGTTGAGGGACGGTATGGAGCATTGTATTAGTCTACTTAGACATATGTTCCTATTCACTAATTGAAGGATATGCTTTTTTCATCCTTTGTTTGAGATGGCTTTTGCTTTTGATTTGCGGAGTCATACTTATACCTCTATCTTTGCCTTTATTTGAAAGATTGTGACAGAACACAGATGCCCAAAGATGAGACAGCTATTGGTTTTAAGGTAGTATAGTATACATCAGATATTATCAAAACATCACCTTCTTAATCTATAGCCTTATTTTCCTTTTCTATACTTTGTCAATGGAATTGTGCTTCGCAGAAAAGTTTCACTTCTTGAGTTTTTCAACAAATCATGAATAGTTTTGCACTAGGTTTTAGTCCTGTCATTGGGATGTTTGATTAATTGTTCACTGTCCTGTTTGTATCTGCTCCAATGTGACCCAAATAGAATCAAGGAAATGAAGAGCAAATTTACAAAAACAAATGTAATTGCCCTAATAAGATACTGCATTTCCCCTTTGTTGTTTACAATTTTTTGTCCATTCTTGGTTCTCTTATAACAGATTGAATGGTTGCTCATTCCTTGTTTAGCAATGAAAGAATCTCTTTAGTAAAATCCTTCATATGCTTTCTATCATGTTTTGCAACATGTTTCATTAACATAGTATAATATGAAGATGCACAAGCAGGACATTGGATGCGTCCCCTACATCTTGGGGCTGTAGGGGCAGGGTGGGGACATTCCCCACGTCCTTGATTATAGGGGCGACCCCAATTGCAGAGAATGTCCTTTAACAGCTCCATTTCACAAGTGACAGCTTGGGGACTCCTTGGGATGTCCCCTATGAAATGGGTCTGTCCTAGGAATGTCTTTGGAACATTCCCTGCCAATGGGGACCATGGAGCATTCCTTGGTTCCCACAGGGGCACTTAGTCGTCCCTTGTGACAGACCCCTTATTAAAAAGACTGAAAAAAAGTTGCTTATTTGAGCCCTATAGCCATGTGGGAACTTATACTTCCTATAATTTTAAATGCTAATGTTATTTGATTATATCTTTAGATTGCACAGGGAAGTCTTTTAATGACCATTATGAAAACGTTAGTACCATCTTGTGCTGCTAAAGGGAATGGGGCAGAGTACCCTATGCTGTCCTTGATGCAGTCTGCTATCCTCTGAAATTTGGGGGGTCTCTTGGTCGTCCTGTTCACATCACTGTCTGTAGTGGAATTTAGCTTAATATGTTTATTGGATCATTTACCCCCATCAAACGTATAGATAATATGGTGGACTCATATTTTGACATGAATGTGTCTGGTTTTGTGCAACTACTTGTTTGATGATCATATCATATTGGTGCAACAGGGATGGCTTAGACATCTGAATTTTTTACAGACTTTTTTGCTATTGAATAATAGTTGCTATAACTTAAATATTCTAAATTGTCTGTATATCTCCTTCAACAACAGACATAATTTAAGGTTAATTTTTTGTGTGCTCTGCATTTCTAGATTATGTAGTTATGATACCTTAGTAGGCCCAACAAAGGGTTTGGTATATGAAATAATGTAGTTTGCCTGGTTTTAGAGGGTTATAGTGTGAGGGGATTGTTGTTTCATAGAATCCAAAAAGATTGGTGACAGTTGTGATAGTTGAAAACAATAAAAGGTTATAGTGTGAGGGGATTGTTGTTTCATAGAATCCAAAAAGATTGGTGACGGTTGTGATAGTTGAAAACAAGTTGTCCAAGTCGCCCCTCAAAAGTCACCAAATACCATTTCAGTATTTGTCCTTTTGATTTTAGGTCTTTCTTAATATTAGTGTTAAGGATGTTATTTTATTTTAAATATAAAACATATAATAGAAATGGGGATCTATCCTTAATACATAATTTTACTTGATATGGTTTGTCTTGAACATCACATTTTGCTTGTTCTTTTGATTTTATTTGACCTCTTCTAGTCATATGATTCAACTATCATCAATTTTCCAGAAGTTTCCATTAAGCACTATATATAGTGCATGTGCTACAGGTTAATCACGGTTGTGATCCAACTTATTAGATGCCTCTACATGTCTCTAATTGTGTGAAAATTGTGTTTAGTAATTTTTCTTTGGAATACAAGTTTTAAGTAGGAAATTTCAAAGATGCATATTGTGAATTATCAAGGAAGTCATTAGGAATTTCATTTTTTCTTAGCACCTTGTATACTTGGCCTATAAGTATACTAGGTTTAGCATGCAAAATTTGTGTACTTTAAAGTAGATATCTTGTTCTTTAGAAAGAAAATAGAGTGTTATGCCCAAATTCATTTATTTCCCCATGATAAATCTTTGTTTGGTAGATTACTCTAAGGTTAAACAACTCTTTTTCTAGGTTTTCAAGTTTAGCTTTATCATGGTGTAGAGATTAATAATGTTTGAAAATAATTAATGTTGATTTTGGTTCCTTTCAATGTTATTCATTTTGAATATTATTTATTAGCATTTTGACTAGCATGTTTTGAGAATTGATAACATGTTTGATCATCTTTCATTTACATATTTCTTGAGAGGTTCTTTGTATTTAGATTGGTAGTATAGCATTTATTATATTCCTCAATGGGAAAATTACAATTTATTTATGCTTTTGCAATATCGGATCTTGATATCATAATTGGTGCATTCTTGATCATTTTTTCTATTTTGTGAGAAGATAACATTTATAGGGGAAGATTCCTAACCTTTTATTTTTGTCTTTGCCATGTGATACTAATAAACTAATCTTATTATAAATATGTATAGAGCACGAATCATTTTTGCATAGTGAATGCTAATGACACCTCTTATGGGAAGTGCCTACTTAGGATGTTGATGATGTAGTCTTGTGTTATGAGTACAATTTTGTGGCAGTTCCTTAAGCAAGGTACAATACCACCAATACAAACCATGAATTGAAATCAAATGTGCAATGGATGAATTGATTTAGCCTTTGCAATATTGAAACAACAATAGAATGTTTTGTGTGCTTCACTAGTTGATCACTAGCTTCTTCATTACACCTCTAAACCTTAAAGAGTGTTTGGTTTTGTTATAATTGCTAAGATGAGTTTTAGGGTCCTTTGTCTTTTTTTTCTTCTAAATATGCTTCTATGCCATGTGCCTAAGTGCAACATCTTTATTGAGTACTAAATTATATGTACTTAAGCTATTTTAAATAATGTTCTAGTCCAAGGTTTTTATAGAATCATAGTTTAATATTTATAAAAGGCCACTTTTATCTTCTGAAGCTATAACATCGTGGAGAACCTCCCCCATCTTCCTTGGAATTTTCAGATGGATAGAAAATCAACGGTCAAAGGCAATAGAGATTGGTAACCCCAAAGGACCCAAAGTGAATGGATATCGAGACCTTTGTGGACTTCACGCAAGAGTGTCTTACCAAGCTAGCTAATCTTGACATTGTTAAAGCCCACTTTTATGTGATAAGGGCACTATCACTTTTAATAACAACTTAGGTTTAAGTCAATGTTTTTGCTTCTTTTTGGTTTAAATAGCCCCCCCCCGACCAATTGCAACTTATTGATAGGGAAAAATGCCCCTGCGAAAACAGTATGGGTTCTCCCCAATGAAAGGTCCCAATTAGACCTTACACTGTTTGGGATAGGAAACTCATTTAGATTATGGTTTGACAATCATTATTGATGTTCAAGTTTATTTAAATCCTAAGATACTAAAGGTTAATACAAATGTAGTTGTACTCTATATACATTATGCAAATTTATTTTAAATGCCTAGTGATGAACTAATAACCAAGAGCTTTGAACATAGTATTGCACCTCCACTATTACCTTAAGCAAAAATTTACTAGATAAACAATAGCAGAAATATAGATAATCAATCATCTATGAAGACAATTCTATAAATAAACAACTATTTATACTTCCATGTTCATAGGCTAAATAAAAACAAATAAATAGTAATTCATTTTAATCAAAGTAATCTACATATTAAAGAAACATTCTTACACCAAGTCTAATAAATATAGATAAAAAATCCATGCACATATAACATTAGAATTATAATCTTTCTCTCAAAATCTTGGCTAATAGTGGCTTCTCCTCATTAAAGTTTTGCAAAGAAGTTTTACAAATGGTTCAACAAGAAAAATCCCTCTCTTTCAAAGTGATTACATTTATAGATTATACAAAAGTAAATGCTTCTTGAACACTCCCTTCTTGACCCTTCAATTCCCTTTTGACAATTATGCTTTTGAAAGTGTTTTTTGGCCTTCGGTTTTCAAGACATAACATTTTCTTTTAAATTTAATAAAGTTATATTTTACTCTCAAATTTATCTTGAAAGTAAGCACTCTAGATTTCACAAGACAATAGTAAGTTGATAGCATGCGGAAAAGTCAACTACTCTGCCACCTCATACATGATCAACTCTCTTGACATTGGCTCCATACCATTTTGTAACATATTGATGAATACATTAATTTCTTTTGATGGAGAAGAAATATATTCCTTCAACCAATTGGAGTTGTTTATATTACTACTCTTTCCAACTTTATATTATTCTTAAAGTCCTCCATACACTCTTATGTTGTCCCGGGCACACTTGACTCTTTCAATTGATTCCAATATGTGATGACATTGTTGAAGGAGCTCTCAATGCTATTATCCGATTTTAGGCACGTTGATTTATAGTTTGCCAGAGCTACAAGGTGACACTCAATATCTTTCTTATTCATCCTTGGGAGATTTGTAGGAGCTGCTGATTCTTAATATTTCAATTTCTTGAGTTTGTCCAAACTCATTTGTACCCCTTCTTGTTGAACATTTTTATCTTTAACTTTGTCTTAGAAGGCCATATATTGTGAAGAATACAATTGTAGATCATGTAATCTTTTGTGCAAAAGCCTTTGTGCCACATTCAACTCATCTTGCACTTCTATTGCACATGTCTTATACTTAGTAAAGTTGGTTGTTTTTTCTTTGTAATACTTAACCTGATGCTCTAAAGTCTTTATCCTTTTCCTGGATTGTTCCAATTCTTTCACCATTTTAATCACATTCAATTCAATCTCTTGAAAGTAGGCAACCCTTACTGAAATTGTTCCTTCAATAACACGAGTCTTTGTAGTAACAATTAATTCCCGATCTTTTGAAATCTTCAATTTCTTATGGGTTTGCATGATTACTTGCTTCCTTTCTCATAAAAAACAAATGAATTGAGAATGGCCACCTATTCCATGTCTGTATGTGAAGCATGCTCTTTACTCTATCTTGAAAAAAGAATGTGACCTCCTATTATTAACTACATTGTAGGTATATTTGTCATCTCTAGGGGAATTGATTTGAATGAATCTAATATTCCTTCCCCTATTTGTTTTGTTGCATTCATTTGATCTCAATACCTTTTTTTTTTTTTGATCTTCTTCTTGTTTGGACATAGCTTTTGCAACTATTGTGTCCTCATTAGCCAACATTTCATTTTTTATTGTCTTTTGCTTGTCTTCCTGTTGTCTTTGCTTCTCCTTTTCTACTTCCACTCTTTCTCTTTCATCCTTGGCTTCTTGGGATTCTTTGTTGTTTCTCCTTTATTTCTACTTCTTCCCTTGCCTTGGAATCTAATTTTTCTTTCCTTGTGCATTATTGCTCCACTGCCTGGTCTCTACCTTTTTGATTTATTTTCTTTTTCCTCACCTCTTGTTTCTATTTTTGTCCCTCTGCATTTTGTTTTTGTTACCTATCCTTGCTGATTCTTCTTAATAAGAACTGGCTCTTATATAGAACTCTTCTTCTTGCTAGGCTTCATGTTGATAGGGCCAAGTATATCGACCATTATGCAGTGTCTTACAACTATGTGGAGAGGATCACCTCATTTGAATATTTCCTTCTGAAGTGGTAAGGTGACAAAGCCTCACCTTCTGATTTATCAAATTTAACATTGATTATGCCATAAGATCATATGAACAAAGGTAGAGTAGGCCATGGAGGTTTCTTATCTTTAGCAAGGGAAGCTATGAATCTGTGTAGATAAGTTTGATAAGCTATCTTTTGAATTGCTAGCTTGTTTGGAATAAATTTAGGTAGTAGGTGTAGGGGATTGATAGATCCAAACTCTTTGACATATGTATAGCCTTCCATCACATACCAATCCCCCATAGTGGCTACCACTTGCATTTCTCTCTCCATCATGTAGGGAGTTGGGTTGCAAAAGAATAAGGTGTAAATAGGAGCTATAATGATCCAGGTGGATATCGGGGGCCACCCACCTTTTCCAAATGGCTCAAAACA